>ML783346.1:176089-209593 GCA_009831015.1 Picea engelmannii | reverse complement strand
TATATATATATATATATATATATATATATATATATATATATATATATATATATATATATATATATATATATATATATATATATATATATATATATATATTGAGTGGTTATTTAATAGTTATCTCTTTTGTTTCTTTTATTTATTTCTTCTAGGACTTTTAGATTGGCTAGCGGAGCCATTAAACCCGTCAGAACGATTTATACCAAACGGCTTGGGTTATTTAGACAACCCCGGACCAGACTCGTTCTTCCAATTGACGGACGATCATTTTCGCCGATCAACAAATGGCGCTAGAAGGAGGGCTTGACAATATGGCCTTGTAGGTGTCTTTATTTCAAATGTTTTTAATTTCCCCATGGCTCCCCAAATCACTGTGTTGGAACATGCTTTCCACTTCTCACTACCAGTCATTCCCAACAAGAAATCTAATATTTTTTCAGAACTCACCTTCGATGGTGAAGGGAACACATCTACAGTAGACCATATTTCTAAATTTATTTATGAATGTTTAAGACATAAGATCGTTGATCCTAATGTTACATGCAGATTGTTCTCTCTCACTTTCCAATATGGGGTTAAATGTTGGTTTGAATCTTTTCCAGCTAATTCGATTCATTCTTTGTCTGATTTTGTAATGGAGTTTTTATCAAACTTTAACAATTATGATTATGATGAATTAAGTGATGAATTAAGTTACTTAAGGAAAGAAAACGATGAATCATTCGATGATTTTGCAATTAGGTTCATTCATGTTTGTACTAGGTTCCCTTTGAAAGAAATGTTGCTTATTAATGAGTGGTTTAAATATCTCGTTTCTCTCTCAAATAAGCAAGATCAATTAATTTCTAACCAATTTGAATCGAGCATTAACACTCAACCTCAAGATAGTTCAGATTTTGATGTTGATCTTGAAGATTTTGAAGCACCGCGATTTTTGTCAACTTCTTTCATTTTGGAAAATCATGAGAAACATCATCGTTTACAAAATGCAATTGTCGCATCTAATCATTCTTTGCAAACAATTTCTCCTCCCGTCGAAGAAGGAACCTTGACATTAAAAGACAACATTTGTCACACTCTCATAGATTTTATAACTGTTTCTAAAGTAAAAGAGGTTGAATGTGAAGTTGATAATCATGTGGACGATAAATCTGCCCCTAATTTAGTTGAGCAGATCCATGATCAATCAATAGGATACAAAATTGTTAGTCATATTATTAATCAACCTCCTATCTCTAGTGATTTTCCCTCAATTTTTCCTTTGCATGATGAACCAAATTGTCTTTTAAAAAATGTCTCATATTATTTGAAAGAGGATCCAAAAGAGGATGATCAGTTTATACAAGAAGAGGGGACAAAACCGGATTTCGAAACGCATATACCTATCATTTTGAGAGATGCATTATGTCTCCTTAATTCTTCTACATATTATTCCTTGTACCCTGATATATTTTATCCTAATGTTGTGCGATTGCATGTTCCATATTGCGTTGAAAAGAATTCAAAATTATATAATCAGGTACAAAGAGATCACTGAATAGAAGATAAAGAGGGAAATAATTCTTCCCATGAACATATTAATTTTTATTCTCATCAATTATCTGTGGGTAAATCAAGAAATGATTTGAAAGAATCCCGAATTGCATCTTCCATTGATACATCCCAATTTGTGTTTCGAGAAGGATCTAAATTTTTCCATGATCAATTATTTGAGGTTGAAAAATATAATCGGCCAAATATTACTACCAATGATGTTTTATTGGTCGTTCCATCTAGTTCATCTCAAATAGTTAACCTTGAAATATCTAAGCTCAATTCAAAGTTTCAAGAGAATGAAACACTTATTTTTCGATCGAGAAACATGATAAGTTCTCGCCATCTTGATCCGACCTTTTTACAAGATTCTTTCCTTGATAGTACAATACTTTATTCTCACCAGGAATATTCCTCGCATGTGAATTCTTTCAAACCATCCTATGTCAGTAATTGCATGTATCATGATAGTATTGCAGATTGGTTGGATTATTCATATCTCAAAAATTTCCCAGGGAATGGTAAGATTATCTTCGCTTTATTTAGAGATCAAGGAGGTAACTTGAACACACTCATTTTATATCCTCCAAATGGAGAAAATATGGAACGAAAGGAAAATTTTCGGGAAGTTGGGGCACTTTGGTTTAGGCCGATGGTTATGTCAGGTCCCTATAACTCTCACAATATTCATAATCCCATATTTCCTTTCCTTGACTTTCCATGTACGACAATGGAAAGTCAAGGAAAGGAAAGGAAATTCAAGCCAAGGCAAGGAAATTCAAGCCAAGGCAAGGCTATACATGGAAAGGAAAGGAAAGGCAAGGCAAGGCATGGAAAGATAAGCGAAGGAAATACAAGGAAAGGCAATGCAAGGAAAGGAAAGGAAAGGAAAGGAACTAAAAGGAATGAAAAGGAAAGTAAATACATGTAAAGGAAAATCATGGCATGGAATTTAAAGGAAAGGAAAGGAGATTCAAGGAAACTTCTAGGTCTAGGTATGGCAAGACAAGGAAAGGAAAGCAAAGGAAAGTTCTAGGTCTAGGTATGGCAAGACAAGGAAAGGAAATGCATGGCATGACAAGGAAAGGAAAGGAAAGCCAAGGCATGGAAAGACAAGGCATGGAAATATAATGCAACACAAGGCAAGGAAAGACAAGGCATGGAAAGGAAAGGAAAAACATGGTAAATAAATGCATGGCATGGCAAGGCAAGGAAAGGAGAGACATGGTAAGTCTAGGAATGGTAAGGAAAGACATGGTAGGGCAAGGATAGATATGGAATGACAAGGAAAGGCAAAGCATGGAAAAGAAAGGAAATTAAATTCATGGAAAGACAAGGCATGGAAAGTCAAGACAACAGAAGGAAAGGAAAGAAAAGGAATGGAAAAAAAAGGCAAGTCAAGGAAAGGTAAGGCAAGGAATGACAAGAAATGACAAGACAAGGCAAGACCTGACAATGCAAGGCATGTAAATACATGGCAATGAAAGACATTAAAGGAAAGGAAAAGGAAGGAAAGGAAAGTCAAGGAAAGGCTAGACATGGAAAGGAAAGGAAAGGCAAGGCATGGAAAGTCAAGGCAAGTCAAGGTAATGCAAGGCTAGACACGACAAGGAAAGGAAAGGAAAATAAAGGAAAGGAAAGGAAAGGCAATGCAAGGCAAGGAAAGGTAGGTAAACACAAGATGAGGTCAATTAGGTATCACAAGACCCAATGTAGTGTGTTTTTGAAACATGACACAATTAAGAGGAAAATTTCAAAAGTTAACATATGTCATTTTATTATATCATGGTTAATAAAATTGTTTGGATGTACTTTTCAACATTATTATGACCATATTAAGATGAAAATTCATCCTTATAGGTTTCCTTTAGTACATTATGGTTTAAATTGTTTTTTGGAATTAACACCTTTGGAGAAAAAGGAAATTGGTGAATACTATTTTTCTTTAATACATTAAGTGGAAAAATAGCCAAATGGAAAAATTTATCCCTTAAAATTTTATTTGAAATATTTACAATTTAATCAAGTTCTCTGATAAACCTTGCAGTAAGGCTCACTTATATCTATGTTTCATTTTTATCATATGATTTTAATAATTTCGGCACGTGCATATAACTAACTATCATATGGTAGCATAGATACAAAATGGTAGTCATTGGTCACTCATTGACCACTACCACCCTCGCCATCCTCAAGAGAATCCCAAAAACATATATTTATTCTCTTACTCGAAGAAGCACCTTGAGTGGTTTTGTGCATGGGCATGGTTCATCATTCCAGAGAGTAGACAAAGAAGAAACACGCTTATAATTTTTTTTCCACAATGAATTAAAAGACTTACAAAATGATAATTTGTAATTCAACCTAAGAAAACTCACTACATATGATACTAAAAATAGTGAGGGTGTTACCCTCCTATACGACTCTAATATCTCATCGATGTCATCTTGCATCAGTTACAATGATCAAATCATGAAATTTAAGCAAATATGTATAAAATCAATTCAATTCATGATACATAAAATTTGATCATCAACACGTTATATCAGTGTGAATAACTCAGGCAATGATGGAGAGTTGTTGGCAGGTGGAGCACTTGGATTTAGAACCTAATTAGATGAAACATCTACTGTGGAAACCTCAGTGGATGGTGTACATGGAAATGGTGGCGGGGTGGGGGTGGGTGGCATACGAGTGCATCCACTATGGATGGATGTAATGTAAGAGGTGGTGCGGGTGGGTGGACTGTGGGTGAAACCACTAAGGATGCATGGGATATGAAAGATGGTGGGGGTGAGAAGGGATAAACCCTCATGGGTTGTACAAGGGATGGTATAACCCTTATCTTGGAAACAAGTAACCCAAGAGTCATGGAAGGGTTCCCAAGGACTAGACTAACAGTGTAATTGGAGAAAAGTGATGAAACATGCATACATATTAATAATATTGTTATTAATACAAAAAAATAAAATTCAACAAAATAAATAAAACAAATTTGAGATTTAAACGATATTTAACTCAACACATGATAGTTGTGAAGGTGATGAGGTTTTCATCCTAGGTGGACATTGTTCATCATCGTATTGTACCACAACCAATAGAAACACAATAACATTATATTTGAGGATGCCAGAAAATAAAGAAATCACTATGGTGAATTTATCAAATGTGACACATACCTGTGTATGTGGTACACCAAATGAATAGACTTCCTCTACTATTGCATCAATGGTGGAGACAAACATTGAGGCATCTAACGATGTAGAGGGTATTCTATAGGGTGTAACAACTGCAAAACATCATACAATAAGATATCAAAATAAATACACATAATACTCTCTCTCTCTCTCTCTCTCTCTCTCTCTCTCTATATATATATATATATATATATATATATATATATATATAATGATGATGATGATGATGATGATGATGATGATGATTATCAAGAACATATAGATGGTTAAGATACTAACCTCCTCCATGAAACTATGATGTCCATTGGCCTCCATCCGCCCATAACAAGTCTTCTCGCAACTTGAGTATCTATGAGGCTCACATGAATGGCTTCTCTATCCATATGTACTCTCCTGGTTTCACTCTACTATAGGGGTTGAAGGTTTGACCCCTCTTCCAATGTCAACAACATGCACCTCCTGCCGTGATAGTGCAACAAAAATCCCATTTTGCACTAGACTCCGAGTCAACATTTATAAAGATACATGTGTATGTTGGATGCCATCTGCAATGGGAGGATGTTGGGAAGTGGGGTTAGGACTTCACATAGGAGGATGAGTACCTATCATAGGGTCACACCTAACACTCTCTCTATGTTGTGTGGACCCTAGACCCACCCCTTGGAAATCACCAATGTCAAAGTAGTTGACATGGTGACCCAAAATAAAATTTTCCAATAATTTCCTCAAGAAATATAGCATCGCCTCCCTATTATTGTGTGGAGATTTTTCAAACACCATGAACCATCTATCCATCCATTTGTCCATAAATTGTGGGTGGATGCACCAATAATGATGATTATGATGATGATGATCAAGAACATATAGATGGTTAAGATACTAACCTCCTCCATGAAACTATGATGTCCATTGGCCTCCATCCACCCATAACAAGTCTTCCCGCAACTTGAGTATCTATGAGCCTCACATGAATGGATTCTCTATCCATATGTACTCTCCCAGTTTCACTCTACTATAGGGGTTGAAGGTTCGACCCCTCTTCTAATGTCAACAACATGCACCTCCTGCCGTGATAGTGCAACAAAAATCCCATGTTGCACTAGACTCCGAGTCAACATTTATGAAGATACATGTGTCTATTGGATGCCATCTGCAATGGGAGGATGTTGGGCAGTGGGGTTAGGACTTCACCTAGGAGGATGAGTACCTATCATAGGGTCACACCTAACACTCTCTCTATCTTGTGTGGACCCTAGACCCACCCCTTGGAAATCACCAATGTCAAAGTAGTTGACATGGTGACCCAAAATAAAATTTTCCCATAATTTCCTCAAGAAATATAGCATCGCCTCCCTATTATTGTGTGGAGATTTTTCAAACACCATGAACCATGTATCCATCCATTTGTCCCTAAATTTCCGGTGGATGCACCAATAAATAAAAATATGTTTCGTGTTGATAGGTGGTTGTAGTCTAGATATAGGATCAATAAATCGAGACATCAAATTATTTTTCAAAATATTCAAGTCTTTGACTTGGTTTTTATTGAGTTTAGTCTTGTAATACTCAAACGTCCCAACCCTGCATTGAAAAATACTAGTTGATTTCCCTTGGGAACTTCTAATGGATGATACAATGGAATCCAATGAAGTAGCCAATGAAAATCGCCTTGACTCTCTTGTACACCTTAAGTCATGGACAACTGATCTAAAGTGGTCAACCCTTCATCAATTTGTCTATTTATGTTTGGTGGTTGTGGTGGGTTGGGGTTTTCTGCACCTTTTTGTGCTTCTGTGTGGTTTTTATTGTCTCGAGGTTCCATCTTAATTATTCTACTACAATTTAATAGGGGATTTCATATAAATTAGGTTGGTTTTTTTAATTAAAATAAAAAATTACAAAAAATATTCAAATAAATAGTTTAATAAATTAAAAAAACAATAAAATAATCACAAAAACATAGTTGTCTTGTCTCTGAGACAATGTTAGGATCTTATACCAATTCCACAAGTTTCTTCTTCTTCAAAGGTGAGTGGAAACAACCTACAAACAACATCATTGTGAACAATCTTAAGTAATTGTAACATGCATTCATAATTTATAATATGTTCATATGCAATTTTGTTTCCTTCAATGTTAAAATTTACTAATAAATATACTACCTTTCTTAGAAGGTCAGGCAAAGGATCTTGTAATACCAATGTGGTATTGGCCTCCCATGTAAGGATACAGGGTAGGGATTAAATATGAGATGTTCTTAATATTAATATACTTTATTCATACTTCGTTTGTACATGGTTTCATGCATATTTTTTTTATCAAATGTTTAGTTAGCTATAGTTGGCTCTTCCATTCACTCCTTACCCCAATCATTACCACTTAGGATAGGTAAATGAAGGTGGTAAATCCTTATTTTTATCTTAGAAATTTTGAAGTTATATTTTTCTATCAATCCCCAATTCTGTGGCACTATTATTTTCAATGACACCCCCCTAGATTGTGAAAAAGTGATATTGCGTAAGACATACTAGTTTTATATACATCATTCAATAGGTCTCTCTCATGAAATCTAACACCCTCACTAAATATAGCCACAAACATCACTTTCATTCTGTAGCCACACCTAAAATAACACCTCTCTTCGACAATGACATTGTTTGAAAAGTGGCACTCCATAAATTATTACATGTTTGTGTCATCCATGAGGCCAAAATTGATCAAACGACTCAATATCTAGACTCCCTTACACCTCTAATCATATATTATAATGATATTTTTACTAAAACCTAAGGATTTCCCCCTCCACAACATATCTAACATGAAATTAATTTAGTCTCTGATTCCTCCCTTCCCATCATACCCACTTACTTATCAACATATAGATTCAAACACTTCTTATCACTAGTAAAATCAAACCTAGCACCTCACCATGTGAGTCACCAGAGTTTATAATTATAAATAAAGAGTCACAATAATAGTGGTTGGTTACTTAATAATAATAAAACTTGCTTGAAGACCTCTTGCTTTCTTTCTTGGTTTATTAATGGTTTCTTGCAAACCTCTCCCCTTCAATTTTCTCAATTAGTTTAAAAAACACTACGCATAGTGTTTTCCAAATGGCCACAAATCGTGCTCGTGGGCCC
Source organism: Picea engelmannii (assembly GCA_009831015.1). Taxonomy (NCBI): domain Eukaryota; kingdom Viridiplantae; phylum Streptophyta; class Pinopsida; order Pinales; family Pinaceae; genus Picea; species Picea engelmannii. The sequence continues at coordinate 201,720 of ML783346.1, read as the reverse complement.
TTAAAAGGGAATGACAGGAACATGCACACATTCTTGGGAATGAAAACGTGTTCCTAGGAATGTCCCTATGTGGCACGTTTAGTGGAGGTTCAAGGTTTTATGAACCTGTCATATTAGGGACATGTGCACATTCCTAGAAACATATGCACATTCCTAGAAATGCATGGGCATTCTTGCAGGTGTGTGTTCCTTCTCAACTCATTTCCACTTTATCATCCATCAAATTCGTCCTCCCACCCACCATGTCCTTTCCATATGGTTCAACACTTCCTCAATCATGAGGTTTAAACCCACTCGAACACTTTTTCTAATCCATCAAGAAGGACAATTAAAATTCCTTTAAAACTAAGGCATGCAACTATTTTTTTTAAATGGCACTTCAAGAAACCATTTCAAGTTCATACTTATGGGTTAATTTTTTCTTGTTCCCATAATGGCGTTTTGTCCATGATTTTAAAAAATTGAATCAATATTTAAATCATTATAAGACCCTTTGAACCTTGTTTGCTATCAATATATAATTATAACTAGTTTTACCTTCTAATCACAATAGATCATGATTTTGTAATCAGTTGTGGAATTTTCTTCTTCAAGTTGAAAGAAAATATATAGTTTTCATCACAAATCTACGAGACTTGTAAAGGGTCTCTCTTTTGTTTTGTTGTTCTTGTGAAATGATTTCACATGGATTCTCATTAATTTATTTGATGTTGGTTGTAGGATTAAACTATTAAATAGTACATGAATTGCAAATAGACCTTTTGTTTTCCATGAAATTAACAAAGGATTGTACTATGAAAATATGTAGTTTTCATCACAAATCTATGAGACTTGTAAAGAGTTTCTCTGTTGTTTTTTTCTTCATGTGAACTCTTCACATGGATTCTCATTATTTTATTTGATGTTGATTGCAGGATTGAACTACAAGATGGTACACGAATGGAACTTTTGTTTTCCATGAAAATAACAAAGGATTCTACTATCATAGGATTTTATCCCAATCATCCTTTGTTGATATCACTATTAGGAAATATATAAGCTATCCTTGTTTTGAAATAAAGAAACATTTTATGTGAACATATGTTTCTCTCTTGGATTGCTTCCCCTCCATGCTCGTATGTTTATATTGTGTCCAACATGAAAAGTGCAGCCGCCTTTTATAGGTTGGCATAGGGAGAGTTATTATTCTTGGCATAGGGTAGCCATCCAAGATGTTGAAATAATAATTTAATATAATTTATAAATACCAATTGTAAATGAGGTATTTATTGTAATATAGTTTCTAGTAGTGTTCACACTCATGAAGTCCCATTAGTGTAATTATACCTTTACTCTTTTCATGTTAAGAATTGTTTTTCTTTGTTTCATGTTTATTAGCCCTTGTCACAATATTTCTATTTTCACTTTGAAGTGTTTCATTTTATGTGTAATACATCTACTAATTTTAAATTAATTGCTCCCATTTGATTAGCCTTATCATGATTTAGAGTCCTATCGACATTTTGTGTAATTTGTATTAACATCTTGTTGTGAATTGGTGTCTCTCTTAATTCCTTTTTCAAATTAGTGCTTTATAGTCATATGTAAGGATCAAACTCTACCTCATAATAAAATACTTTATAATAGAATATGGTAGAATACTTTATAATAGAACATGGTAAACAATAGAACATGGTAAACATTATAGTAACAATAATTTTAACACAACCATAAGCTTGTAGGATAATAATAATTACCATGTATAAATTAATTTTTGTCATCAATAATGGATCATTTATGCACAACATGATCATCAAAGACAAAGTACAACCCTTAAATTTGAAACCACTAATATTGATCTCAAAAAGTAATTTATTATCCCCTTTACCTATTTTCTATTTTCAATGACATAATCAATAATCTTCTAACATAAGGAATATAAGAATAAATATTCTCACAATTCTTTCATCCTTTTAAATTACAACAATAAATCTAAATTGAAACTAAGAAATAATGAAGCTAATGATAACTTGAAGAAATACTTAGAAAAATTAATTGAAATGGAAGTGAAATGCACTCAACTAAATTTGAAACCACTAATATTATTTCATCCTTTTAAATTACAACAATAAATCTAAATTGAAACTAAGAAATAATGAAGCTAATGATAACTTGAAGAAATACTTAGAAAAATTAATTGAAATGGAAGTGAAATGCACTCAACTAAATTTGAAACCACTAATATTGATCTCAAAAAGTAATTTATTATCCCCTTTACCTATTTTCTATTTTCAATGACATAATCAATAATCTTCTAACATAAGGAATATAAGAATAAATATTCTCACAATTCTTTCATCCTTTTAAATTACAACAATAAATCTAAATCGAAACTAAGAAATAATGAAGCTAATGATAACTTGAAGAAATACTTAGAAAAATTAATTGAAATGGAAGTGAAATGCACTCAACTTATTCTCTTGTCCAAACTTTAATGTTATTTGGTGCCTCCTTACCAACTTAGGGGTTCATCTCAAACCTTTGGAAGTACATGCATTAAAAATTCATCACAATCCTCATTGGAAATACATGCCCTTTCATAAGTGATAATTGAAACCATCAATTAACCAATCCCCCTCTAATGGGGTCACACATGTAAAATAAGTCAACCATCAATGACAATTTTAAGGATGGAAATTTATTTTAAAATGTAGAAACTTTGGTGAATCTTACTAACCCTTAATATTCCAACTATAAAATGTTTGGCGATATTCTTTTAAAAATATTCAAATTTCTAAAGATTTTATATAGCTTGTATAAAATTTTGGTGATTTTTAAGATAAAATAGTTTTATCATATAGAATTTGGGCAAATCATTTTTAGAATGTCGAATCTTTTTTGGGGAAAAAGTATGGAAAATTAGCCCATGGGCGAAATTTAGCCCCTAAAATTTTCCATGTCAACCATGTATGAGTAACATCATGACTAGGTCATGGGTAGTCTCTAAAAATTATATTGATAAAGAAATCATCTCTCTATAATTGTATAGTTAAGCCATTGCATTTTTTATCACATGTTCGTAAATATCATATCATTATAAGTTCATATGGTTTAGTCAACCCTGACATCGATGGTTGACTCAAACTAAAACATGACATATTTAAACCTTTTTAAGTCGGTCGACAAAGTGTGGGAATTACATACACCCACCATTTAGGAATCTTATTCTTGAATTATTGCTAGTAAAAGACCCTTAGATTATCATCTGCCTTCCATCATTTTGTCATGATTTTTTTGAAATATTTTCCTCATAAACCTAAGTATTTCCTAAGAACTCTTGTTTTAATGGTTAAATTAGTTTATATGAATGTGCTTGGCCTAATTTCAAGAGAATATAATGAGTGTATAATGTCCTAAACATATTTTAGTTGATTTTGTGATTTGAATTGTATAAATTAATGTGGTATGGAAAGTAGAAAGTTTAATGTAGTAAGGGCCGAGGAATTTGGAATTAATCCCATTCCCATACACCAAAAGGGGGTTCGACCCTTGCATAAATCCATATCTTCAATACCATGTACATATCAATCAAGGGATAAGGGATGAGAAATTCAGGTGATCTTGTCCTTCTCTTTTATGTAGGTGACCATTGAATTGGAAACTCTAGGAGAGAACAATTAACTCATAAAACAATTTGATCCCTCAAAATCTCACTATGTTTAAAATTTGAACTAGTTAGAAGATGAAGAGTAACACTCTAGAACCTAGTTGTGGTGGGTAGAGGGACAGTTAAATATGCAACCTCAACTAAACCAGGGATATGATTACACCCCCATCCCACTCTCATATTTATATTCAAATCAAACTATTCCTTCTAATAAACCATTATTGTCATTAAAAGAGTGGAGGGTTGAATTAATATATATGATAGATAAAAAAAAGATAACATTATGAGACATATGCGGCTAGGATTAATAATCATCCCTTGGATCCCTTCACCTCTTCCACTCTAGTGGACTCATAGCCCCTTATGTAGTCTTTCTTAGTAAGCCTTTTTTTTATTAATCTTCAAAGTAATTATTGTAAGTCTTCAAATTTTCCATGACAAGTCTACTTCATGTTATGCAAAATGCATAGTAATTAAAGTACCTATGCACTTCATTTACAATATATGCATAACCAAGTTTAAAACCTCCAAAGGGTCGAAACTAGGATATTACATCTCCCCCACCTCCACCCCCACCCCGCCCCCCCCGAAAAAAAAAATCAACACCATCCTTTTTAGCAATACTTAACACCATAATAGAATTGGATATGATTCTCTGATGGTGTCCTCCAACTCCCCCATAGCCTCATCTAGACCAAAGTGATTCCATTACACCTTTTCCTCGTTGATGGATCTGTTTCAAAGCAATGTTACTTTCTTGTCTATGATACATAAGATTCTAGTTGAAACTCTCCCTCTAGTTCCACCTGCATCATAGCCCAATCAATTACATAGTTAAAATCACATACATATTTCTTAAAAAATGTGACATATAAACTATTATCTTCTTTAATGTTAATGGGTAATGTAAGTTGACAGATGTCAAATGGTCCACAATATCTAGGTCTAACCTTGGTCATGTATATCACTCTAGAGGATATCTAACATTATATTTCAATCATGTGAGAAGACAAAGTATTTTAATGTCCGATGAATTAAATATAAATAACCCTAGGCTCAATTTGTACGAAAAAGCATATAAGTGTTTATATTAAAAAGTGTCAAACATTAATGCATAATGTGTAAATTAGTGTTAATTATAATTATGGAGGATTTTTTAGATTTTTTTAGTAAACAATTTATTTATATAGATAATCGTAAGTTTAGATAATGTGAAAAGAAGAATAAATTAATAAATTAAAAAAAATAAAATAAAATAAAGATAGTTATTAATTATAAAAATAAGGTAAATCATTGGGGATTACATGAAGAAATTACTTATCTGTGTTCACTATCTCAAATAAAAATATAAACATTACTAAAATAAGAACAAGCTCTCATGAGTTGTATAGAAAAATTGGGTGTTCGACATTTGCCAAAACAAAGAATGTAATCTTTGTGATACTAAGAGGGTTGAAGATGTCAAACATTTTCTCTTAGAGTGCCCTCCATTCCTCCAAATTAGATCACAATTTCAAAATATTTGTCACAATAGCCACCTTTCTAACCTTCCTGACTTTAAGTCATCAAAACTATGATGATCTTGGAACACTTCTTTTAATGTTTTTCGAACACAAAAAAGTCCAAGTAATATCTTACCTTTCTTAAAATCTAATAGACCAATTCTAAACTTAGCGGAATTAAATCATCATCATAAAAATAAACATAAAAGTATCAACAAAATAATAAAATAAATACTTAAAGTAATAGAAGATTTATAAATGGATTATGGTTTAGAAAATCGAATCAATTATCGATGTCAATTATCAGAAGCTAAATGATATTATGAATCTGAGATGTGTTTTAAATTATTGATGTCTATTATTAACACTCTGAATACACTTTGAATACCATTAAACCAAAAACAACCTTGTAAATCCTGGTATATCATAGCCAGGTTTTACCACTTCCGGCCTAGCGTAGTAAGGATCTATTTTAGGTACATCTTTATCTGATAGTGAGGATCTATTTTAGGAACCTGGTACTCTCTTAATGCATCGAATCAAATTTCAGATTGTTAATAACGTCCTAGCATAAGTTTTTTCGGAATAGAATCAATCGGATCCTTCTATCGAACAAGTCGGAATCCTAGCTTATATGCTGTCGTCTAACTCTTAAAATTAGCAAACACCCGGATTCTGCGATCTCTGTAATGTGATTTAATTTCCCTACTGTTAAATATTATTTTCGAACTGAAATGGCCATTTAAAGTTTCAAAGGATTCCTTAGCACTATCTCATTATTGAGTAACATGACTCGCTATTTTTAGTGGTCTAACCCCAGTTGTTGCCCCTTACACCAAATCGCCATCAATGGGCACAGTATATGTTTTTAAACCCTCTAGCAATTTCTTTACAGCTTGCTCCAGATTTTATTTTTGGTATCTATACGAAAGAAAATCGGTTTCTAACCAAAAACAAAATTAGTACCCCTCATTTCTTATCTATTCATAAGGTCCAGTACTTGTTGGTTCAGGTTAAATCCAGATCTATCATGTGTGGAGAGAAATCAAATCCATGGAGGTGCTCCTTTTAGAGTGAAAAACTTGAGGAAAGGTTTGCATTTGGAGAGATTTGATCCCTCTCTACCCATGATAGATCTGGATTGGTTCATTGGTTCAGTCGCAGGCAATAAGTAAAATTTCTAGATGATAATTTTTATGTATATGTACCTGTTTAAGATGAAGTTGATACTTTGAAATTTACGATCATTATGAATCTAAATAATAACAATGTAACAATGTTAAGTAATGAATATCTTGAATAATAACAAAATGGAATTGTTAAGATATTTAATAACTTATATACTACATTAAGAAGTGATATGAGGAAGATATTGAAGAATTCATATATATGCAAATATTTAATTGAGATATTACAGTAAAAAGTGAGACTTTGAGGAATTTTAAACCTTCCTAGTTTTTCACTTTTTATATATCTTAATATTATAATGGTTTATTTAGCTTGATAATTTGCAGTATCTCACACTTGAAATCAATACAGAGGGTTAATCTCCTTCATATCATTTATTCAATTAATTAATGCATTGAATCATTTTTCTTATGATATTTATCATTTTTATTTGTATCGGTCACTTAAATCAATGCATTTTTTTTTGTTGCATTATGTCATTGTTGAAATCAATGCAACTAATTGTTGTAAATGGTTTATCATTGTGTTAATAGTTAAAATGAATACACCTACTTGATTATGTTGAATCATTTTTCATTATATGGTCACTTAAATCAATGCATATTGTTTTGAATTATGTCATTATTGAAATCAATGTAACTAATTTCTCTAATTCATTTATCATTATGTCATCACTAAAATCAATGCATTGAAATCATAACAACTAATTGCTCTAAATCATTTTCCATTGTACCATCTCTAAAATAAATTCACCCTATTGTTTTGTGTTGTATGATTGTTGAAATCATTTCAACTCTCTTATTTCTCTAAATCATATTTTTAATATCATCATTGAAATCAACATGCCTATTCTTTTGTGTTATATCATTATTGAAATCAATGTAGGTATTCAATGATTGATATTGTATTTTCTTTTAGTTTCCATGATTGGAACACATCAATAGTATAAACCCAAACCTCTTGAATTTTGAAACATTCTTTATTTTGGTAATTGATTAAAGCATAATTATATATCTTGATAATCTTTTCATCCTCTTCATATTGAACTATTATCTTAGTAAATCCCAATATATTTTTTGTTATTTTATATTTGAAATAATTTGAAAATGGATGGATGTCCAAAACCCTAATAGTTTTATCATATTAGACTCATTAAAAAATAATCTTATATATTTATATGATACATAATAAACATGCAATAGCTCATGCTAAATTTGAAGTCTCCAAGAAATCAAAACATTCTCTAAATTAACTAAGAGAAGGTTGATCCTCTAACATAAGTTTGATATTGATCTAGATTTTATATTCATCTTAATAATTATTTAGGATTATTATTGAAATTTGTAATAATTATTCAAAATATTATACTCTATTTTCATTTTTTTTTATAGTTAATTATTGGTTTCAAAAATATATCAACATAATAAAATTGTGCAAAAGATCATACAAAGAAAACCTAAAATAAAAAGAATATTCATTCACAAATAAATCATAGATAAATATATCTGGATTATACACTATAAATTACTAAATTTAATCTAACATATGGTTCATCAATGATTCACTTAAATTATAGATATAATTTGTATATTACTATGGATCATATTCTTAAAGTTGATATTGACATAGAAATATATCCAAGTATAATTTAAATTAATGTAAATATGATGCCACATTGGTGCAGACCCACTCAGCCCTCAGGTCAAGGATCCGCTTACAGGATCGTTCTTCTTTTCCCTTTGAGCCAGATCGACTCTTTCAATTCCCTGCTTGAATCTTCTTTCTTTTGATCCACAGGTCCTTTCGGAAGCTTCATTTGCATGTACGACACTAGGTGCAATCTCCCCCTTCTCCGTGTGACCACCGGCTATGACCAAGGCCTAAACTGATAGGCGCTTGTCACAACTCGCCTTTCGCGAGTTCGTGAGTCGAGATTCTCGACTCCTCCTGTCCAATCCCACAATATCCGAGATCATGAGACGGTACAACTCCTTCCCTTGTCAGCGCCCTCTACGCATGACCACCAGCTAGGCTTAACACTAGTGCTTCTCGTTTCTCGCCACTTTGCAAGTCGAAAGGTTGGACTTCCGTCCCCTTATCTTCCGAACAACCGAGACACGAAAAGTCAATGGGTGTTGGCTCTCTTAAATGAACAACGCGTGTCCACCTGTCTATTCTACGGGCCCACCTTGCGATTCTGCCACATGCTCCTTATGCCCCACTTTGCACTTCACCACTTCGCTACTCGATTTTCACGACTTCGCAAACCTTGATGCAAAACCTTCGACCCTTCAACTCACGAAGCCCTAAAATGAGATTTCGCAAGTGATCCAACGACCCTGAATGACTTGGATCCTATGACCCTAATTTCTTATGAGCTTACGCTTGAGGAAATCTCGATGTAACATTCCTACTTCTTTGCAAGATCTGACAACTCTTGTGACTTCATGAATTCTTCTCAAAGAATTTTGACCGTCCGTTTCTTCCTGGATAATTCCTGCAAATTTAACCAAGTATTTATCCGTGAAACTTACCCGCTTGCAATGCAAACTTGTTATGCCTCCTTTCAATGCCTGAAGGCACCAACCTTTTGTGTTTTTCTTTGACAACTGCGAAGACCCTATCCCTCCTGAGATTTCTCCAACTCTGAATCTTAAAGAAGACTCCCGCACGCACTCCTTGCAGTGAATCCTTCAATTACTTCAAAGAATTGAAGTCCTTCGACTCTGTGCACTCCCTGCAGCAGTAGTCCTTCAACAATTTCTCAGGTTCGCAAACTCTGAGACTTTACTCGGCCTGCGCACACCTTGCATGGCTCTTATGCTCAACTTGCACTTCTGCGAGAATGAGAACAATTGTTATCACTCCTGAGATTTCAAAGATGAGCTCTAAATTCTGTCAACGCACTCCTTGCGAACAAACTTCACTACACTCCTTGCAGGAATTTTACTCACTCAAGCAGAGAAACAATTGAAACTCATTCCTTACTCTCTCTCAGACTTCAAACACAAAGCATGAAATCATATACACAACATATAAAACAAATGTATAATAGAAAGTAAACATACATGAGAATAACATTCAACATGCATACACAGAGAACAAATATGACACCATGAATTTGAATCAAAGCTCTTTCCATTAATTCAAATCTCTATACATGGGTGTTTTCAACTATAACTCTATGCTCTCTTCTCTATGATCTATGCTCTATCTTGACATAATAATATTACAACTATATAATGAGGGTGTCTATATCTCGTTTCCCTCTTCTCCTAAATCTGTCTAATCTAAGCATTAAATTCTAAATACCTACATTCATTACACATAAAGGCTCCTATCTACTATGGACGAGAGCGGATCGCTCAAGGTCCTTTTACAATAATACAAGAATGCCTGCACTTAATGACTTCATTAATATTTCAAAAAACGTGCTCAGTGCTTTTCCAGTTGTCTCTTATCTCCGCGTTGTCTCGCTGCTGGCTAAGTTTGCATGCCCTTGTGATGCTCCTGCATCATACTCCCTCGGTTGAAATTTTCATGGGCTCCTATCCATGAGCTCGCGCACGGTCTATCCATGCTTCTAGATTTCTATTTTGTTCTCCCAGCTGGCATCTTCAACTGGATGACCCTTCCACTTGAATAAGTATTCAAAATATTCCTTTCGCCTGGTCCTCTTACCAACTCTTTTGTCCAGTATGTGCTCCATCTGCGGCTTTTCTACAACTGGCATTTGTTTTGTCCACTGAATCTCTAGTTGTTCACTACCCACTTCTACTTCCTTAGCTTTATAAGGGTACAAATCTGAGACATTGAATATCAGAGAAATTCCGATCCCATCGGGTAATTCAATCTCATATGTATTCACCCCAAATTTCTTCAAGACCTTACATGGTCTGATTTTCTTCATCTTCAGTTTATTATATGTTCCACTCGGGAACCTTTCCTTTCTCAAATGTGCAAGGATCAAATCACAAACTTCGAACTGAATTTGTTTCCTGTGTTGATCTGCTCTCCGCTTATATTCTTGTCTCGAACTCTGCACTCGTTCCTTCACTTGGCTGTGAAGTTCCTTCATCACCTCTGTGAAATCTTCTTCACTAGCGCTCCTAGTCGCAATCTATTTTGAATCCCTCAGCTCAGAAATTCCTCTCCACTGCATGCCATAAACAATTTGAAATGGACTCTATCATGTGCTCCTATTAAGCGATTCGTTATAAGCAAACTCCACCTGTGGTAATATGTTGTCCCACTGACTGTGGTGTTCTATCACCAAACTCCTCAACAAGTCTCCGAAACTCCTGTTCACGACTTCTGTCTATCCATCCGTCTGAGGATGATAAGATGAACTAAACGACAAGTTTGTTCCCAGCTTCTTCCATACGCTTCTCCAGAAGTGTCCTACGAACTTAGTATCTCGATCCGAAACTATGCTCCTTGGTAAGCCATGAAGTCGAATGACTTCTTTGAAAAACAGGTTCGCAATGTGAGTTGCGTCACTGGTTTTCTGACATGGAATTAAATGTGCCATTTTAGAAAATCTATCCACTACTACAAAGATTGAGTCAAACCCTCTTTGTGTTCTTGGCAACCCCAATATGAAGTCCATGCTGACTACATCCCACGACCTCTCAGGTATGGGTAATGGTTGATAAAAACCTACATTTTGCCTCTTTCCTTTTGACTGTTGACAAATTCTACATTTGTCCACGAATATTTTGAAGTTTGCTCGCATTCTTGGCCAAAAATATGACTCATTCAACTTTGCGAACGTCTTGTCATGACCAAAATGTCTGGCCAATCCTCCACTATGTTTCTCTTTCAACAAATTGTCCCTCRTGGAGCATTTTGGAATACAAAGTTGATTACCTTTAAACAACAATCCTTCCTGGATCATGTATTCTTCCCATTGGCTTCTATCCCTGAGAATTGGATTCTCAGCTGCTTCATACACCTCTTTAAAATCTAGATCATCTCTGTACATGTCCCTGAGATCATCAAAACCCAATGTTTTGACTCTGAACTCCTGCAATAGCAAACATTTCCTGCTCAAAGCATCAACAACTTTGTTAGCAGTTCCAGAAATATGTTTAATCACAAAAGTGAAATTTTGCATATATTCAACCCATTTAACATGTCTTTGATTCAACTTCTCCTATTGAGTGACAAATTGCAATGCATGATTATCGCTATACAAGACAAACTCCTTAGGAATTAAGTAATGTCTCTATTTTTTCAATCCCTGAATAATATCATAGAATTCCTTATCATACGTGGAGTATTTTATCTTGGCTTCATTCAGCTTCTCATTGAAATATGCTATCAGCCTGTCTTCTTGACTCAAGACTTCCCCTATTGCAAATCCACTTGCATCACATTTTACTTGAAATGTCTTTTGGAAATCAGGCAACACCAGAATTGGTTGTTCCGTACTTTTCCTTTTCAACAAATTGAAGCTTTTCTCAGCCTCTTATGTCCAGTGAAAAGATTTGTGTCTCTTCTTCACTGTGTCCATCATCAGTGCACTAATTCCACTGAAATTCCTAATGAATTTTCGGTAGAAACTAGCCAATCCATGAAAACTTCGAACTTCAAATATATTCTTTGGTGACGGCCAATTCTTGATTACCTCCACCTTATCTGGATCCATCCTCAACTTATCTGTAGAAATAAAAAACCCCAGATAAATGATCTTTGTCTTCATGAATGCGTATTTCTTCATGTTTATCAGCAACTTCTCTTGCTGTAACCTCTTCATCACTGTAGCCAAATGTTTCAGATGCTCTGCCTTTGTTTTACTGAAAATTAGTATGTCATCAAGATACACAATGACAAATTTTCCAATGAAATCCTTCAGGACTTCATTCATCAATCTCCTGAAAGTACTCGGCGCATTTGTTAAACCAAATGGCATGACAAGCCATTCGTATAACCCTTCATTGGTTTTGAATGTTGTCTTCCATTCGTCACCTTCCCTCATGCGGATTTGGTGATAACCACTTTTCAAATCAATCTTTGAAAAAAAATTGGCCCCACTCAAACAATCCATCAGATCATCCATCCTTGGCAATGGAAATCTATACCTGATGGTTATTTTGTTGATTTCCCTTGAGTCAGTACACATCCTCCAGCCTCCGTCTTTCTTCGGAATGAGTATTGTTGGAACAACACACAAACTCAAGCTTTCTCTGACCAAACCTTTGTCCAACAAATCCTGGACTTGTCTTTTGACCTCTTCATTCTCCTGCGGCATCAATCTGTACGCTGGTTTGTTTGGAAAACTAGCTCCAGGTATGAGATCAATTTTATGGCTTATACTTCTAATCGGTGGCAACGAACGAGGTAGTTCGTCCACTACTATGTCAGCGAACTCTTCTAGCAGTTCCTGAACCTCTTCTGGTAAATCACCTACCCCTGTGCTAGTTAAAACAATCTTTGGCTTCCTGACCACAATGAATTGCAGTTCCTCCTTCTTCTTAACCTTTGTAATAAGTTCCTTCCCACTCATGAGAAGTACAGTGTTGCTCACCTCCAGTTTCACCTCCTTATCTTTGATTGGAAGCAACATGTGAGTTCTCCCATTCTTCTCTAGGGTCTATGTGTTCATTCTCCCATCATGAATCACATTCCTGTCATATTGCCACGGTCTACCCAACAATAGATGACAAGCATCCATAGGAATAACATCACAGAGTATTTCATCTTTATACCCTCCTATTTTAAACTCAACTAAACATTGTTTAGTGACATTTACCTGATGTCCTTTTTGCAACCACGAAACTCTGTATGGGATTGGATGATCAATCGTCTCCAACTCCAGCTTTTCTACCATCTTTGTTGAAACGAGATTATCCATGCTACCACTGTCTATAATAAATTTACATTTCCAGTCTTTGGTTTTGCACACAGTCCGAAAAAGTTTGTTTCTTTGGACTGAACTCTCCACCTCCTTCTCTGGTGTCAAAAGAAATTTTCGCATCATCAACGATCTTCCACCTTCAGCATCCTCTACCTCAACATTTCTCCTTTGTGCTTCAGCAATGTGAGTCTCTCCTTCCTCTTTCTTCTTGTTTGGACATTCATAAGACTTGTGTCCGACCTTTCCGCATCTGAAGCATTTTATCACTCCACCTCTAGTACGAGCAAAAATGTTGTTATCAGCATATTCTCCTCTCTGATCAACATACTACCTTCTATGTCCATCATATTGCTCTTGTTGTGAGCTTCCACCTCTCTCAATCTGAGTTTTCTTCCATTCTTCCTTAGGCTTCTGATTTCTATCTTAGACGACCGATTTTCCCCTGGCTTGACTTTTGCCTCGGCCTCTTTGACCTTGTTTTCAGCTCATCTTCTCTTCTTCCTTTAGAGCCATTTGATAATCATATTCCACCGTTCGGATGCTCATCATGCTCATCTCATCCTGAATTTCATATCTCAGGCCATTCATATACCTGGCAACCTTTTCATCATTTCTTTCACGATGACCTGCTCTGATGTTCAGCCTGTAGAACTCTTCAGTGTACTCCTTCACTGTCATCAACTTCTGTCTCAAGTTTTTCATTCTCCGAAACAGAGTAATTTGGTAATCTCTGGGAATGAATTTCTCTTTCATCTTTGCAATCATCCTTATCCCAACTCTTGATTTTTTTCTTACCTTGGTAGCGTCTGTCAGCTTGCAGTTCATCCCACCACAATGTTGCATGTTCTTTAAGTCTCGTGACAGCATGTTTGACCTTCTTGTCTTCTTCGACATATTCATAGTCAAAATATGTGTCCAGAGCTCTAATCCAGTCTAGAATCTCTTCAACATCCAAGTTTCCCTCATAAACTAGAATGTCCAATTTGGCTCTTGCACTCATTCTTGCAACAACTCTAATCAAGCGTTCATTTGTTGCATCTTCTGCTGCAATTTCTTCTTCTTGATGTCTAGCGTCATATTCACTTTCAGACTCACTAACATCTCCAATATTACCTGTTTGTCTTTGTTTTATCTCCACATGTACGCGTCTGGCGCGAATGTCATGCAGACCTCTTTCCACTTCTAGATTCTGCACTTGCCTGCCCCTTCTTTCTGGCATTTCCCTTTCCTCTGGCGGATCGGGTGTTTGCCTATCTCTTCTCCTCAGCGACATGGCTGAAATTCCTTCTCGCTTTTCTTGCTTGAAATATACAAACAAGAATCAGGCTCTGATACCAGATGGTGCAGACCCACTCGGCCCTCAGGTCGAGGATCCTCTTATAGGATCGTTCTTCTTTTCCCTTTGAGCCGGATCGACTCTTTCAATTCCCTGCTTGAATCTTCTTTCTTTTGATCCACAGGTCCTTTCGGAAGCTTCCTTGGCACATACGGCACTAGGTTCAAGCTCCCCCTTCTCCGCGTGACTACCGGCTATGACCAAGGCCTAAACTGTTAGGCGCTTGTCACAACTCGCCTCTCACGAGTTCGTGAGTCGAGACTCTCGACTCCTCCTGTCCAATCCCACGATATCCGAGATCGCGAGATGGTATAATTCCTTCCCTTGTCAGCACCCTCTACGCATGACCACTAGCTAAGCTTAACACTAGCGCTTCTCGCTTCTCACCACTTTGCAAGTCGAAAGGTTGGACTTCCGTCCCCTTATCTTACGAACAACCGAAACATGAAAAGTCAATGGGTGTTAACTCTCTTAAATGAACAACGTGTGTCTGCCTGTCTATTCTACAGGCCCACCTTGTGATTCTGCCACGTGCTACTTACGCTCCACTTCGCACTTCACCACTTTGCTACTCACCTTTCGCGACTTCGTGAACCTTGATGAAAAACCTTCGACCCTTCAACTCATGAAGCCCCAAAATGAGATTTCGCGAGCGATCCAACGACCCTGGCTGACTTGGATCCTACGGCCCTGATTTCTTCTGATCTTACGCTTGAGGAAAGCTCGTCGTAACGTTCCTTGTTCTCTGTAAGATATGATGGCTCTTGTGACTTCGTGAATTCTTCTCAAAGAATTTCGACCGTCTGTTTCTTCCTGGAAAATTCCTGCGAATTAAACCAAGTATTTCTCTGCGAAACTTACCTGCCTGCAACGCAAACTTGCTATGCCTCCTTTCAAAGCCTCAAGGCACCAACCTTTTGTGCTTTTCTTCGACAATTGCGAAGACCCTATCCCTCCTGAGCTTTCTCCAACTCCGAGTTTTAAAGAAGACTCCCGCACACACTCCTTGTGGTGAATCCTTCAATTATTTCAAGGAATTGAAGTCCTTCGACTCTGCACACTCCCTGCAGTAGTAGTCCTTCAACAATTTCTCAGGTTCGCAAACTCTGAGACATTACTCGACCTGCGCACACCTTGCATGGCTCCTATGCTTAGCTTTCACTTCTGTGAGAATGAGAACAATTTTTATCCCTCCTGAGCTTTCAGAGATGAACTCTGACTTTTGTCAATGCACTCCTTGTGGACAAACTTCACTGCACTCCTTCCAGGAATTTTACTCACTCAGGTAGAGAAACAATTGAAACTCATTCCTTACTCTCTCTCAGACTTCAAACACAAAGCATGAAATCATATACATAGCATATAAAGAAAATGTATAACATAAAGTGAACATCCATGAGCATAACATTCAACATGCATACACAGAGAACAAATACGACACCATGAATTTGATTTGAATCTCTTTCTATTAATTCAAATCTCTATACATGGGTGTTTTCAACTACAACTCTCTGCTCTTTTCTTTATGCTCTATGCTCTATCTTGACATAATAATCTTACAACTATACAATGAGGGTGTCTATATCTTGTTTCCCACTTCTCCTAAATCTGTCTAATCTAAGCATTAAATTCTATCTACCTACATTCATTACACATAAAGGCTCCTATCTACTATGGATGAGAGCGGATCACTCAAGGTCCTTTTACAATAATACAAGCATGCCTCCACTTAATGACTTCATTAATATTTCAAAACATTTTCAAAAAATGTGCTCAGTGCTTTTCCAGTTGTCTCTTATCTCTGCACTATCTCGTTGTTGGCTATGCTTGCACACCCTTGTGAAGCTCCTGCATAACACATATAGAATAATCTCTATGGATCATAATCTAATATATAATCTAGATTATTATTAGTCATAATATATATATATATATATATATATATATATATATATATATATATATATATATATATATATATATATATATATATATATATATATATATAATTTGATGCAAATTATGTTATTAACCTTCATCTCTATTGTGCTAGTGTGTATGATAGATTAGGAGTTGAGTGTGTACTGATTGGATCATTTTTTAAGGTGAAAAATATTATTTAATTTTGTTTGCATGTCAAATGAAATGGAATCTAATATATATTATAGGCATCATGAACCTAAATCATAGATATATATGAATAAATATTTCCAAGTTTCAGTGAAATTAAATATCCAAATTATAAATTATAATAGATAAACAAATCTTTCCAGGTTTAAGTGATGTTAATTACATAAAACTTGGCAATTATAATAAATACATATTTCCATATTTAAATAATATGAAATATATAAAATTTGGCAATCATAACATGATAATTTATACAACATGCAATTATGTTTTAGTGATATTGAATATACACTTGTAATGAAATTCCACACATGAAAATATTAGATATATATATATATATTATGCTAAAATAAGTTCATGAAATGTTTTTCCTAATAAAATTGGATTTACTCATTCTCAAGTTATATATATTTGAAGCAAATTATGCATGATAGATTAGGAGGGCCACAAGTTTGTTATTCCTTTTGGTGTTGACATAAAAAATAATGGATATATATATATATATATATATATGAAAATGAGATCTAATATGGATATAGGTTAGAAAAACTAAGAGAAAGTGATTTTCATCTTCAACCTTCTTAGTGTCACAAAGGTGACACACTCTTTCATCCCATGGCATTTTAGGAATTGACCAATGCCCAGTTTCCCTATGGAGCTCGTGAGAATTTGTTCTTAACTTAGCAATGCTTATTTTTTTCTTTACACTTGGCAAAACATATAGATAATTTTGATCTTCTAGATTAGGTTGATTACATCTTTATAATACCTTAATTTTCTTTTTTCCTCTTACTTTTTATCACACCACATTTTTTCTTTAAATTTTGATTTGACGTTTTTTTTAATAGTATCTTTATTCTGCAAAATGGTTTCTTCTATGATTCCCCAATAGTTTTGCCAAGACCAGGCATCTTTATGCCATCCTCGCTTGAGTCGATGGTGGTTATGACTTGATTTTGAAGCAATTTTAGGTAGCCTCTTGTCTTCCATGTTGTTTAACTTGTTCTTATACATTAGGTATCTATTCATAGCCATGCTCTCAATGGGGGAGAGGCTTGTTTCTATGAAGAGGATGGGATAGGGCATATTTCCTTTAATTTTGAGATTATAGGTTATAAAATTCTTTTGTATTTTATCTATCTTTCTCCAGGATTCATGAGAGATACTACAACCCCAGACTTAACATCCATAAAGAATAACAGGTGTAACAAGAATTTCAAAGAGGAGTTTCTTCTTATCCCAACTCCAAAGATCAGCTGATTTACAATTGTTTTCAAGACCATAATAAGCTTTCCATCCACCGATAATCCTTTTCCCAATGCTATAATTCCACCTGAGCTTGTGGTGAATATCAATTCCAAGATATTTGTATGAAGACACTTCCTCCAAGTTGTTGTTTTCATATAAAAAGGTATCAAAGGTATCATAGAATTGTCATATATATATATATATATATATATATATATATATATATATATATATATATATATATATATATATATATATTATGCATGATAAATCAAACTCACATGAAATCTTTACATTGTAGCTCACTTAAAACTTTCCATAAGTCTTTCCCATATATTAGAGAGCACAACCACATTGTTCAAATATCATATTAGTTTTAATTAAACCTAACTAAATATATATGTATTTATATTTGTTTTTAAAATTTTACATTAAAGCCTATATTATTTTTATTTATTTACTACACATGTGAAATTTAGATTGAGCACTTAAGGAATTACACATCTCCTTCCATTCTTTTTAAAATTTTACATAAAGCCAACATTTCTTTTTTATTTAGTCAATATTATATTATTTTTTAAAATGGAGAATTACACATCTCCCCATACTAAAGTGTAGAATGAGTCTAAAAATTTTGAAATGATTAATTTTTATATTTTGTATTTAATTTTATTGACGTTTGAAAAAACTTTAATTTATTATAAAAAAAAATTAATATACCAAAATTAAATACTATATAAATAAATGTAGATTGATTCATTATTATTAATAAAATATATATATATATATATATATATATATATATATATATATATATCTCTTCAAATAATTAATTAATTTACAAAGATATAAATTATTGAATAATTTATAAAGATGTAAATTTCCACTATTATAAGATGCTGGTATATTTTACAATCCAAATGAAAAGGCAAACAATGATAGTGAATCCACTTGATTCGTGCAAGTTGGCATATGTAATATATCATCCCAAATAATGATTGACAAAACGATGTGGGCATCACTAAACGTAGATATTAGAGAAGCATGATGGATATTATTTATATTTTGGGATAAGTGTGAATCATACCGAGATGCTTATTGTTTCATTTGGTGTCCATGATGCTACGAGTGCCCCCCAAAAGTACGATGTGGACGTGGGTGATGATGTTGGATGGTATAAACAAATGAACAACCACCAGATGATATTGGTGGCCGAGAGGAAGAGATGATACCATACAAGTTGGAAAGGGTTAAATTGTTTGAGTAGAATGGAATCATATCATATCATCAAATATAATAATAGATTGCGAATCTATTAAGAGGAAACAAGCGGCATGGGAAGCCACTTTGCATAATAAATTGTTCTAGAAGAAAAAGGTCCAAGATCTTTAATTTCATTAATTTTTCCTTATCTTAAGGGGATTATTTTTATGGAGATTAGGGTTTGAAAAATTTTCAAGTAGAATGTGATTTTTTTTATTTTTTGTTTTTGTTTTAGTTATTTTTATTTCTTTTTCTTGGTATTTCATTTTTGTGTGTATGTGTTTATGGTTTTGTAGGTTTAATAGAAGCTCCAAACATCTTCCATTAAGCAGTTACAATGATTACCACTCAATATTAAAATAGTGTATATTAAAATAGTGTCAAATAAAACATTGATCTGTCTTTTTAATTTAATCTCTTGTATATGTGTTTCAATGAAAAGTAAATACAAAAAAAAAGTTATATTTTATTATGTTGGAAGGAGGGTGTTATTGTCCTCAATAGGTATGGTCTCTTTGTCTTTTCTTTGTTCTCCTTTGATTTGGTCTCCTTGACTTCTTAGTCACCCCTCCATTATGTTTATGGCACTACCATGACACTTATATACCTCATATGTTTGTAGTTGGAATCACATCTAGGGCACAACCCCTTTCCTTCTACAGAGGTTACTTCTCTTGCAGGAGTGGTATTTACATTATGTCCCACAACATTCAAAGGGAGATCATCACCTCCCTTTTAGGCACCTCCCTTTGTATGGGGTGGTAGCATGGATCTTGTGGCTTTCAAAAGATTTCACAAATTCAAATATGATCCACAAGGATTGTCCCAATCTACCCAATTTTACATAAAGAGATTTAAATATATTTTATTTATTATTTATTTTAAGTTTCATAAGTAAAAGTTGATTTGAGAGACAAAGTCAATCCATAATATTAATTGTTACATTTTTTATTCTCTTCTTTTCAATATGAGCACTCCACCACCTATTCCAAAAGCTCAGCCTAATAAGGGGAGGCCCCCCAAAATCACCCTAGATATCCTTTATGATTATATGGAATCAATAGAAAAAAGAAGAGAAGAGAGAGATGCCAAAATCCAAATAGAGTTAGAAACATTAGAAAAAATGAGCGAAGAAAGAGAGATAGATCTAGAGGCAATCATTGATAAAAAAATTAAAGATACCATTCAAACTCAAATAGATGATAGATTCTTAGGGTTCAAGAGTGAATTGCAGACAATGAAGGATAGAATTCAAGAAATGGAAAAACATAAACAGTCAACCCAAGAAGGAGGCGTTGAAGAAAATTACAACTTGAGAGATAGGATTAAAGAGCTAGAAGAAAAACTAACCAACAATTTGACCCTCAGTAATATAGAAAACAAATTGGATATCAAACCCATCAAAGAGGAAATGAATAAGATAATCGAACTGGACCATGAGCGTAACAAAAGAGACTTGAACCTTATAATTTTTGCTATAAAAGAACAACAAGAGGAGGATATGCTAGGAATAGTAAAAGAAGAATTAAAAAATAAATCACAAATTGATACACCTTATATCATAGAAGAAAAGAGGCTAGGAAAAATAATTGATCATAAATATAGGTTGATCCGTGTCAAAGTAAGTTGTAATGACCATAAATATAGCATACTTAGTAAATCTCCCAGCTTAAAAGGGTCAGGAATATTTATAAATGAAGACCTCATTCCCGAAGACCAAGGTGAATTAAGGAAGGAAGTTCAAAAGGTAAAAGAAGCCAAGAAAGAAGGAAAATGGGCAATAATTAGAAATTGAAAAGCTATTGTTAGGGATAGAGACTGGAAGGATAATAATAAATAGGAATTGGCACACTCAGGATCCTTTTAAAGGTCCTATAATTAATATATTTTGAAATCCATTTTGAATTATTTTGAATTTTGATAAAACTTTAAAGTTCAAATATTAATATTGTATAATCTATTTCAATTTTTTGGGTGATCTAGAGTTCTATGGCTATACCTAAAGAAAAAGTGGCTCAATTTATTTTTATTGTAATTAAAGTTTATTAATATTTCTTTTTATTGTAATTAATTTTTATTAATATATTTTGAAATCCATTTTAAATTTTGATAAACTTTAGACTTTAAATATTAATATTGTATAATCTATTTCAATTTTTGGGGTGATCTAGAGTTCTATTGCTATACATAAATCAAAAGTAGTTAAATTTTATTTTATTGTAATTAAAGTTTATTAATATATTTTGAAATCATTTTTGAATTATTTTGAATTTTGATAAAACTTTAAAGTTTGGGTAATCTCAAGCTCTATAGCTATACATAAAGAATCACAAGTAAAATTCTAAAGAATCACAAGTAAAATTCTAAAGAATCACAAGTAATCATTTACCTTCTTAAGGTCCAATAGACTAATCGGTCTTAGTGGATGTTAATCATCATCATCATCATCAACAACAACCCTTTTGGCCTTCAAACTCCCACCACCCTCACATGGTATCCTATGTCACAACCTATGTTTCCTTTTAATTGGTTTGATCTACATAGAATACTATCCCACCACATGATTTGTACGAGAATACCACCTTTCCATATGGTTTGAAATCTCCTCAAGCATGTAGTTTAAGGGTATGTGCAAGTTAATGGTGGTCTAGCATGACATGTTAGTGGCAATGCAAACATGGAAAAACACCAATATGTTAACTTGGAGGGATTATTAAAGGTACTTTTACAATGAATTTGAATATGTAGTAAAATGATGAAACGTAGGAAATTGAATTAGCTTTATGAATATTCAACTTATGCTCATAGAAATTGTGAATAACTATGTGAAATTTGTTTTTTTCTAAAAATGGTATATTATTTTATGTATTTTTTCAAAATTTATAATATTAATTTTTTTTTTTTAATTATGAAAGTCAAAATATCCTTGAAATTACAGGGCCTTTTGTTTGTGCAGGCTAAGAGGGTTAAAATGATCAAAATAATTTCATTTATTTTTTTATCGTAGATATCGATAGTGCAACATATAACTCATTTTAGAAATGGTTAAGCCGAAAAAAAATAATAGCAAAAATTAAAGAGTTATGTATTCTACGATTTTGATATATGCAAAGAGAAAAATAGATTAAAAATAGTAAAAAATATTAATTTAAAAAAAAATCATATATTTGGAATCTGCATAGTCGACTCTATCTATGTCAATAGTTTCGTTAACAACTGATTTCTGTAGCCTATAGAAAAATAATTTCAAAAAAATTGATATAGAGAGGTATTCACAAAAATGTAGATTTTTATCTATTTGCAGAATGAATAGCTAGGTTTGTCATCCTAAACCTAAATCTGAGGCAACCAAGTCAACAAACATGTACCCTAGATTTTTCACTCCCACCCCAAAAAAATTCATTGCATGTGCGTCCCTAAAGAACATGAATTATTAGGAATATAAATGTGTGTGTTTTATTGTTACACTAAATACGTCTCTCTCTCTCTCTCTCTCTCTCTCTCTCTATATATATATATATATATATATATATATCCCCATCGTTCCCCTCTCTCTCTCTCTCTTTAGCCCACTCACTCTCTTTTTCTTCTCTCCACATTCATCCCTCTCCCACCCTCTAATTCTCTCTCCGTAACATACCTAAAAATATGTTATAGGTTTGTTATTATGTAAATAGACATTATAATCTAAATGATAATTAATGGTAAGTCATGACTTTTGTAAATAATAGGACTTATCATTCCCCAGGTGTTTATATACATGTATTGTATTTTATATGATGTCAAATAAATATGTAAAATGAGTAGTACATAAAATATTATTTATTATGGATATATGAAATTATGTTATGTATTAATGATGTTCTCATGAAGTGGACCACTAGATCCACTTCATTTGGTAGCATAGCAAGTCTCGATCCATATTTTGTCCAACTCCATCGTTCCATACTTTTTAGATATCCAGAAATTTAGGTCGTTGACCATGTTAGGGCATTTTGTCATTAAAAACAAATAAAAAAATTACCATTGAAGAAATAATCCTTCCACTGCCAGAAAATTAGAAAAATTTAGTACTAGATATCAAGAAGAAGAAAAAAAAAAAAAAAGATAAGAAAAGAGAGAAGAAAAAAGAAAAAAGAAAAAAAAGGAAGAATGAAATAAAGGTAATTTAAAAGAAAAAGTTCAAAGAAGAAGGAAGAGTAAATTTTGATTCTACTATTGGTGGTTTACAGGCCCACACTTTTGGAAAACCATTGGCCCATGATATTTTCCTACAATATTAAAAAGTAATTTACTGTGGTGAAGTTTTGCAACTTTTTTACACCTAGGGTTGAAGCCAAAATAAAAATTCAATGACCTAAGTCTTTTGGAGTAATATTAATTCAACCCCAATTAACTTTTGTAAATATATTTATAAATGAAAAGCAAGAAGAGAGGGTATTAAAAGAAAGAGATAATTTTTCATAAGTTACAAAGTTATTTCAAATAAAAAACTATAAGGTTTAGAAGACAAAGGGAATTATTAAATTTGTTTAATACCTTTTATTAGATTGGAAGACAACAAAAGTAATATTAAATCTATTCAAAGGAGGAATATATATTTATAAAGGAGACATATATTGAATAATCGAGAAAAAAAGGAAATTGTGAACAATGAATTCAATATATAAATCTAAATTTTGGACTAATGCCCTTTTGTGAAATGGAGTTTGACTACATGAAAATTCTTAAAAATCACAATTTTTTTTGTCCAATTTGTGGGAAATCATTTATAATGGAAGTATATCAAGATAACTCACAAAGGAAATAACTAATATTAAAAGGCAAAATAGGAGATTATAAAGACATCAATAGTAAATTACAGTTGGAAATTGAGATGGAGAAATATTTTAATGGGTTAACAAAGAAAAATAATCTTTACTTCAAATAGAGAAATCGGGAACTCATCACACAAATTGAAGAACTAGAAACCCAAAAACAAAAAATGGACAAAGACTTACTAGAACGAGATGAAGAAATATCACGATTAAAAAAATCTTAATCAAAATTTACTAGTAAAAAAGAAGAAGTCAAAAGACAAGAAACAAGGGAATAAAATTTCAGAACAAGAAAATCAAGGTCTCAAAGAGAAATTAACCAAAAAAGAGGAAGAAAACTCCTTCCTAAGGAACCTTAATCATAAATTGATTGAACAAATTAAAAAGATGAAAGATGAAAAGATAGAGAATCAAGATATTATAAGTGAATTCGGAAAATCAGATAATGAGTAAGAACTTTTACTCATAAGGGATCATAGTCGAAGTACTCACACAATTAAAAACTTAAAGAGTGATAAGAAGTCACTACAAAATGAGTTAGATCAACTTATCAACAAAGAATCATTGGTTGATAAAGAGACAATAAATGAACCTATGGAACTAGAGAAATCTTCAGATGTAAACATCCCAATTATGGATAAAAGAATTAATAAAATGTCTTCAAATGTCGAAGTAAAAACAAGTCAGGGGTACAAAGAAGACTCAACTCCAGAAGTTAATCAATAAAAAACTACAAGTATAAGAAGTAAAGATCAAGTTGCAAGGATGCCTTATCGACATCCTAATCACAAAAGTCGATATTTTAACCAATCAATGTACCAATAGAAACAAATGATCGATATTCCAAAGAATATTACTTCCAATACAAGTGGTGCTCAAAGTAGAATCTATCAGGGGAGTTGAAATACATAGTGTTTTTTTTCAAGAACCCTTTAAACGCACAGTTTCGCAGAAGATCAAATTAGGGTGGACATAGTCCTTTACAATTCAACAATTCTGCTCATTCCTTAAAGTATTCTATTGTCTCAGGTCCTCAATGATCATTGACTCAATAATGAGGAATTAAGAGACAAAATTACAATCTAGAGAAAGAGATAAGTCTTTTATAACTATTCTTTGAGGACAAAGCATTTTTAAGGGGGCGAGACTTGTAATATACCTAGTATATTACATTTCTTATTATTTAATAATATGTTATAGGTTTCATATTATGTAAATAGGAATTATAATGTAAATGATAAGTCAATGATAAGTTATGACCTTTGGAAATAACATGACTTATCATTCCCCACATGTATATATATACACGCATTGTATTTCATATGATGTCAAGTAAATATGTAAAACAAATATTAAATAAAATATTATTTATCATGGATACATGGAATTATGTAATTTATTCATGATGTTCTCATGAAGTGGAACACCATCTCTCTCTCACACACACTCCCCTCCCCCACCTCCCCCCCCACCTGCCATTTATCATGGATATATGGAATTATGAAATTTATTCATGATGTTCTCATGAAGTGGACCACCATCTCTCTCTCACACACACTAGCCTCCCCCTCCCGCCCCCCCTCTCTTTCCCCTTTACCTCCCTATCTATCTTCCCCATCTCCCTCTCTCTCTTTCCCACCCT
>ML783346.1:127921-165260 GCA_009831015.1 Picea engelmannii | reverse complement strand
CACCCAACCATAGGCCGAAACCACCCTCTGAGCACCTTAACCTTGACAGAGAATCACTCCAGAATCAAAATCTAGGCTAGATATCCAAACAAAGGGTAGTGCACCTTTCCCTAAGGATAGCGCATCAACAAGAGATGATCATATAGTCCAAACCCTAGCTAAGAGATAGTCCAAGCGTAACTTCTAGTTGCAGCAGCTGCAATGACAACTCTCCTCCAAACCTGTGCAGAAACTGGGCAACTACAGTGCACAGAAGTGTTGCTCTGCAATTCTGAGACTGCCTACTAGAATGAGAATCGACCTCCTGTATTTATGCTAATTTTGGCTAACTACTTGGGATGACTTCTCATTCTGGGTATCTGTCTATTCAATATATATTATTATTTATGGCTGACTTCTTCTCTTGGAGGATAATAACCTAATATAAATTATATTCTTGAGCCGACAAGTCTTCTAGGGTTATTATCCAACTCATTAGGGTTTCTTCTTTCTTCCTAGAGTATTCTATCTTCATCAGGTTTACACATGGAGGTAAATACCTCCCACATCTACCATAATATCAACACTCCCTCCTAGCTAGGGAGGTATTACAGGTAATGGTCTTGAGCACAAAAACATACCATTCACCCAGTAGCATCAACATCATGACTAGATCATGAGCACCATCATCATCATCAATGTCATTAGCTGCATCATCTCTCGAAGCCATACTCTATCTAAGTAATCATACATGATTCTCACTCCATAGAGTGATACAAGAGCCATTCTTCTAATCTAGAAGAGTAAGTGATCTGAACTCTCTGTCCTTTGATTATCCATCTAACTGATAATCATTTCCAATACTGTTGATAGTCTTCAAGGCAATCGAAACAAAATAGAACACAATTGTGTCTATCCGTAGTAGTACATAAATACAATCCATTGGTACACTACCCCACCAAGTAACACACAAGTACTTGATCAACAATGTATAGTCACAAACAGTGGAACACATCCACCACAGTAGTATACATCTACTATCATACAGTCTTCATAAAAATCATTTGATATCAACCTACACAGAAACAATGTTATGATATAAACTGAATCATCTAGGCCAATATTTTACTCACATCCATTGGATCTGAAAGAATATCTGCCCTCAAAAATGTAAAACATCAATGATGACTTTTCTGGACTATTCTTCTTAAGCAAGGAAGAATAAATGTCTTGATTTCTGAACCTGGACCATTCCCCACCCTGGTCCATTCTTCCTACACTAATCAAAGTGCACCCTGGAGAGAATGTATAAACCCCAAGGAATACTTGTCCCTAATTGTTGAGCATGGGCCATTCCCCACCCTGGGCCATTCCTCCTACACTAACCAAACTGCACTCTGGAGAGAATGTATAAACCCTAAGGAATGACTGTCCAAACCATTTCCTCTGTTAACCACAAGAGGAAAAGATTGTCATGTATCAACCTCCAAAATAGACCATTCCTCATGTTAACCACAATGAGAAATCAATGTTCGATGAGGTGGGCCATTTTTCTTGAGTAACACTCAAGAAGAGAGACTGCCCTAGACCACTCCCCATTTTAGCCACAATGGGAAGTCGTTGTCTATGATACATAAAAAATATGGACCATTTCCCATGTTAAACACAATGGGAAATCATTGTCCGTCAAAAATATCAATCCACTTTCTGAACTAGAAAGGAAGTTGCTCATCCTGGACCATTTTTTGAACTGAAAAATGACTGTCCATACACCAATACATATCAGTGCTCCCTCCCAACCTGGGAGTCATCTCTTCCTTTTTCAATAAGGAAGTCATTTCCATGAGATCCATCTTGAGTACACAAAATATTTTTTCTTGGATAGAAGCTTTACCAAGATGTTTGTTTATCTGCTCATCTATGGGGATATGTATTGGAGAACCTCTTTCTCCTTTCTGAACTTCATCACAGATAATGTAATGCTTGATTTCAAATGTACTTCATTTTGGAGCACTGGTTTTTCTTTGAAGGCTTCATGTAGCTCTGATCAATAAAGTATATCATTGTTGAAACACTGGAACATATCCATGTGGCACTTCTTTTTTCATCATGAGATCTGATCTACTGAGTAATTATCTTGATACAATATCTCTTTTATAGAGAATCTTCACCACGCTTTTGTTGTGCATTGGAGGTTCTTCACCAAGTTATCTTCTTCCATATGTATACAAGTGTCTCTTTCTAGTATGCCTCAAAGTCTTGAGGTTTCTCTTCATATGCTCTTTGTTCAATTGCTTTGGAGAACATTCTTTGCATTCATCTTGATGTAGCACTCCAACACATGGATGATATAATGACTCATGTAGAGGTATGTCTGGTTTACCAGAATGAGCAATCATCATAGTCTTCTCCCTCCATCTGGGAGAACCTCTAATTCTGAATCTTGTAATGCTTTCATTCATAAGTCTTTCATACATTGTTCTTCATCACAATTTTTAGTTCCTCTACTTGATTGCTTTTAGTGATTTCATGTCAGGTTGGTAATCTTATGATACTTAATACAATGACTGGTTGTTCTAGCTTCTCTTTCTTTCTTGGAATCTTCATGTTCTTCCTGTTGTTTTTCTTTACCTCTTAGGTCCAAGGAGTTTCTTATAGATTCCATGCCCTAAATATTCCATCATCGGATCACGGATCTGGATGGACAACTAGGGATACTTTAAGGCTTCTCTTTGAAGAAGGCTTCTTCTGAGGTTGAACTGGACATGTACTGTCTTTCATGGATTCTACCATGGATATATACTTCATCATATTTAATGGATCATAGGATTATCTCCCTCCTAATCCTTGCTTCATGTATGAGTGCATATGATCGACTCCCTCTGTCTAACAGAGTCCACGCTTTTGTCTTGTTGTCTTCTACAAAACATTATACGTCTTTCTCTGAGTTCTTTCTATCTTTGCTTCTTCTAAGTCTCTTCATGATTGATTCGTCTTATCTTGCAATTGCTTTCACATGATTTGTTTGACATATTTCATCCTTTCATGTGTATTATCTAATGATATCCATCCTTATCTTGTTGTTCTTCCATAGGTATAGTTCTTCTTGGAACACATTATCTTCCAACAGATAGATATACAAGATATGTACAGAGACGATGCAAACAAGATATGTACAAGAAATAAGAAGAGTATAGTTACCTTAAGAAGAAGAAGTCTCTTTCATCCTGCTTGGTCTTCTTTGTAGGTTCCTTTTCTTCAACAACTGATGCTTCATGTATCCCCTTTCTTTTCTTTAGCTCGGGACAATGATTCTTGTAGTGACCATACTTTCGACAATTGAAGCATTGTATTTCTGAAATGTCTTTCTCTTGATTTCGCTTCCTACTTGAGACAAACTTCCTTTTGTTCCTGAAATTCTTGAATCTTGTTGTGAAGGCTTGATCATTGTACTTCTTTTAGGGTTTCTCTTTTGTACCAATCCTTGATTTTTCTTGAGCACAGCAAGTCCAAATTTCTTCAAATGTCGGATACTCCTTTCTTGTGTTCATGCTTGCGAGAAATGCATCCCACATCTTGGGAAGACCATTGAGTACTATGTTTACCAATTCCCTCTCTAAGATGATACCTTCAATAGCTTGTAGTTGATATCTTAATTGAGATATTCTCACAAAATATGATGTTATGTTGTCATCATCATTCATATTCATGTCACGGAGCTCATTCTTCAGACTCATTACTTGTCCAATGTTTCTGACTGAGAAGAGATTTTTTAGGGCATCGCACATCTTTTTTGATGAGTCAACATGGGAGATGTAGGGTATCAAGTGTTATTTTATATATTCCACTATGATACTCATAGCATTGATTTCACTGTCTTTGAACTTCTCCATAGCTGCAATGTTTTGTGGTTCCTTCTCTTTTCCTTCTTCAAACTCTGGTTTCACGATCTTTCCTTTCACGATATCTAGTACTTTA
Source organism: Picea engelmannii (assembly GCA_009831015.1). Taxonomy (NCBI): domain Eukaryota; kingdom Viridiplantae; phylum Streptophyta; class Pinopsida; order Pinales; family Pinaceae; genus Picea; species Picea engelmannii. The sequence continues at coordinate 161,303 of ML783346.1, read as the reverse complement.
TTCTTGGCAAGGATGAGGTCAATCCCTGTCTTCCATGCTCTGAAGTTAGAGGATCCATCTAACTTGTTCTCTGACTTCATTGAATAATTCATGGATGCTTTGACTTGGTCAAACCCTAGATTTGACCATAAACTCAAACTTCACGTCTTGGCTTGCTGAGAGTATCAGGAGATGCACTAGTCTAGAGCACACTGATCTATCTAGATATTAGGTCAATCCATTCACTTAAGGTGCCTCAACAAGAGGATTAGGTTTTCTACAACTACACCTGTTACTAACCCTGGTTCTTGTGCTTTGGTGACTACTCTTGCTAGGAAAACTAGTGGTAGTTCTTCAACTAGCTTAATATCCTTCTGGCTATGTTTCCTTCCAGTGGTTAGACTGAATGAAGGATGTGTGGGCCCATAACATATTATAATATAAGTGGATGTGCTCGTTTTACCATTGATAATACCCTTGTCACCCAACCATAGGCCAAAGCCACCCTCCGAGCACCTTAACCTTGACAGAGAATCACTCCAAAAGAAAAACCTAGGCTAGATAGCCAAACAAAGGGTAGTACACCTTTCCCCAAGGATAGTGCATCAATAAGAGCTGATCAGATAGTACAAACCCTAGCCAAGAGATAGTCCAAGCGTAAGTGCTAGCTGCAGCAGCTGCAACGACAACTCTCCTCCAAACCTGCACAGAAACTGGGCAACTACAGTGTGCACAAGTGTTGCTCTGCAATTCTGAGACTGCCTGCCAAAATGCGAACTGGCCTCCTATATTTATAATAATTCTAGCTAATTACTTGGGCCGACTTCTCATTCTGGGTATCTATCTGTTCAGTATATATTATTATTTCTGGCCAACTTCTTCTCTTGGAGGCTAATAACCTAATATAAATTATCTTCTTGAGTCGACAAGTCTTTTAGGGTTATCATCCAACTCATTAGGGTTTCTTCTTGCTTCCCGGAGTATTCTATCCTCATCAGGTTTACACGTGGAGGTAAATACCTCCCGCAGTTACCATAATATCAACATCCCCCCCTCTCTCCCTCCGTCTCTCTCTCCTCCCATATTTCCATCTCCTACTCTCTCCCTCTTTCCCTCTCTCTCCTCCACTCTCACCCCTATATATATTTACCTTTATGTACCTCCCTCTCTCTCCTTGTCTCCATATCTCTCTATGTCCCCCCTCTCTCTCTCCCATACATCCCCATATCTCTCTCTCTACCCCCATTCTCTCTTGTTCTCCCACCCGCTCTCTCTCTCCCCACTACCCTTCCCTCTCTATCTCCCTCCCTCTCTATTTCTTAGGATTTGGATTTGGGTTTTGTGTCTCTTTACCTTTTTTGATTAGCTGGTACACAGATTTATGGGGGTTCTCAACCTCTTCAACTTCTGGAAGATTGTTGAGGGCATCAAGGGCATTGTTGTTAAAGTTTTTGCGCCCACTTCCTTGGTTGGGTTTTTGCTGAGAATGTTTCTTCTGGTTAATGAATTGGGTAAATCCATCCTTCTGTTTCTCTTCAACAATTGGTTTTGTTGGATCATTGAGAGGGAATTCCCTGAAGACATGTGTGTGTTCAGTCAATTTCTTCATCTAAATCGGATATGTTCGTAGTTGATGGTTTGTGTCCATTATTCATCTTGATATTCCAAAGTAACTGAGTCATGTAGGGCTTTAGAGATGTTAATGTAGACACAAATAAGAGAAAATGATGTGTACCTCCTCTGCTTGGTAGCTTCTGAAGATTTCACATGCCTTCCTAGTGTGTTTCCAATGCCCGTTAAGATTTCTTCCAGCTAGAACTCCTGGAGTAAGGAGTAGAGGTGGATCTAGACCAGAGCGAAGGAGAAGTGCTCCTTTTCTGGGCTGAAGCGATCTGTCCAGAAGCATAGGTACAGAACTTTGGAGTTGTAGAAGTAGGGGTCGTTCTCAAAAATTCGATCCTTGTCCTCCAGGTTATAAAATATGACCATGAAGAATCCCTTCGGTCTTAGCTGGGGCTCATAGTCCCCTTTTGGATTCCACCAAGTTTTTATCCATCGAGTGAGGTCTTCTTCCGACGGCCAAAGCCCTAAAAAAAATTTGATCAGAGCACGGTCCTTCATAAATTAGGTGTGCTCTCTAACCCTAGTGGATTTGATGACATATCTCGATGTTATTGGTGCTAGGGGATGCATTTCCCTGGCACCCAGATGCGAGAAAATTTTGGATGTGATGACCCCGCATCCATGCATGTTTCATTTTCTTGTCCCTGTTCTTCGTGCAAGAAATGATCATGGAGGTGTAGCGAAGGTTCAAAGGGAAGACACCTGGCCCGACCATCATCTATTTTGTTTGTTGTAATGTTCTGATAAGAGGGGGTTTTCACCTCTCCCTCTTTGGTCATACTGTTGTGTCAAGGGTAGCGACAAGAGAGGCTACAAAGACTGTGGGAAGGGGGGATTTGAGACTGTTAGGGCTTCTGCAGGTGCGATGCATCAAACCCTAGCACGAGTTTTGATCATTGGCTCAGAAAATTATTTATCACTCACAGACATATTTGACCATAGACTTGAAATTGTAAATAAATTTATGTCAATGATACACATATGTTTAAGTGCATACACTGGTAGGATTGAGATTTTAAATAAATATCCACCCTTGATACATATATGCTTAATCACATAAATCCATAGAGTTGAGATTAATTGGAATTTCTCTTCTATCGACATTGACCTTCATACGACATAGGCATACATACCTATAGGTAGAGATGTATATTGTATGTCATGAGCCTATGTACAAAACAAATATCTTTTATCACTAGATGTATGTAGTAGGAATACTCACTGCATTATGTAATTTGTCATATTTTTCCATATAGAAAATGATCTAAATCCCACCACAACCTGTTTATTAATAACATTTGTTAAGCTTATGAGGTTTGTGAAATAATGATGATACATGTCACCATTAATGAGTATTCCTCAGCTTAGTTATTTGTAGGGATTATCAGAGGTTCAAGAGAGACTAGTGGACCCGAAGATAGTGTTCAAATTCTAGACCTGCACAATAAGGTGATTAAGATTTTTTATTGCTACATAATTTCATCATTCAAAATTACATTCTAAAACATCCAATCATATACATGAAAAATGTTTTATGGAGGTTATTTAATTTTTTTATCTTCGTTTAGTTTTCAGTTAGTTTTTGTCTTATGTAGACAACTTGATACTTGTATTTGTCATGAAGTTTAATTTCTATTTTTTACAAAATAAAAATCACAAATAAAATTTGATTATTTTAGTTCTTAAAAAATTATGATTTAATTATATTCATGTTCTTTTTAATGTTTTCATGTGTTTTGTTTTATTTAATCATTTAAGATTTGTATTACTAATGATATAGTGCTCTAAAAATGAATTTGAATAAGAAATATATATATATATATATATATATATATATATATATATATATATATATAAGAGATTAACAATGCATTTATAAAGGAATTTCTCTTAATATAGCCAGAGATAATTGTTTTCAATACTAATTAAACACTAAATTATAATAAGTTCTATCACCTTCCATACATATATATATATATATATATATATATATATTATGGAATAGCTTAAATGTTACTATTATTATTATTTTATTCTTTGTCGCGCATATATTCTAAAATTTTAAGATGGTTATATGTTTCAGTAATCTTTATATTTTGTGTTATGGAGTAGTTTAAATGTCCTATTTTTTTATTATTATTTGTTCACAATTATTATTGGAATTCAGAAATGTAATTGGTGACAAAATCACAATTTTAGATTGTTTAAATAGCTTTTTTAAATACATAAATTGATTTAGCTTTTTCAAAAATACTGAAACATTAAAAATATGTAATCTTAATCAAAGAAATCTGCAATTTTTTTAATTTTCTATTTAATATTAAGAAAAAGTAGTGGAAAAAATAAGGTAAAAAAATATAAACTTAACACATTTATTAATATTGAGAAAAAAAATTTAATTTCAATTTTATTATTACAATTTTAATTTACTAAAATTTATTAGTAAATATTATTTATAAATGTAAGTTGATTCATTATTATTAAAAAAATTATATATTCAGATACTTAAAATTGTAAATTTCTTATAGGATGCTTGCATATTTTACAATCCAAATGAAAAAAGCAAACAATGACAGTGGATCCACTTTATTCGTGCAAGTTGGTATATCTGATTTATTTGTCCTAAATAATGATTGACAAAACCATGTGGGCATCACTAAAAGAAGACGTAAACGTAGATATTGGAGACGCAGTGATGGACATTATTTATATTTCGGGATAAGTGTGAATCATAGCGAGATGCTTATTATTATTTCATTGGGTGTCCATGATTCTTCGAATGCCCCCAAAAGTATGATGTGGATGTGGGCGATTATGTTCGATTGGTATAAACAAATGAACGCTCGTTGAGTGATATTGGTGGCACATAAGTCCAAGTTGCAAAGGGTTGAATTGTTAGAGTAGAATGGAATCATATCATATAATCGAATATAATAGTAGATTGCATGTCCATTGAGAGGAAACAAGTGGCATGGAAGCCACTTGCCAGCGTTTTTATGAGCCTTTTATATTTTTAATTAAAAATAATTGTTTTATGAAAAAAGTTCAAAGATGTTAAAGGATTTTTTTTTTTTTTTAATATGGAAGTTAAGGTTAGAAAGTTAAAACATCACTCTCCCTCTTTAGTTTAGCTCTCTTGTAGTTTTCTTTGAATGGAAGGTAAATAAGGAAGATTTTCCTCCTCTTCATGTTATGTTATTTTTTATTATGTTGGAAGGAGAAGGTTATTGTCTTGGATAGGTATATTCTCCTTTTGTTTTCTTTTTTTCCTTTGATATGTTTATCTTGACTTTTTAGCCACCTCTCTATTATGTTTATGGCCATACCATGACATTTTTATAGCTCATATGTATGTAGTTGGAATCACATCATCTCGCTATAAGGTACAACCCCTTTGCTTCTATACAAATTAAGTCTTATGAGAAGTGGTATTTCCATTATGTTTCATGACTTTTTAGCCACCCCTCTATTATGTTTATGGTCGTATCATGACATTTTTATAGCTCATACGTATGTAGTTGGAATCACATCATCTTGCTATAAGGTACAACCCCTTTCCTTCTATACAAATTAAGTTTTATGAGGAGTGGTATCTCCATTATGTTCCACAACTTTTAAAGGAAGATCGTCACCTCTTTTTTAGGCACCTCTCTTTGTATGAGGTGGTATCATGTCTCACGTGCCTCTCATGAAAGCCCACGACTTCAAACAAGTTCCACAAGGGTTGCCTCAATTTGGCTCTCATGAAAGCCCATGACTTCAAACAAGCTCCACAAGGGTTGGCTCAATCTACCTTTAGAGATTATGATAGTGCCTCCTAGTAACAACCCTCTCAATCTACCTATAGAGCTTATGATAGTGAGATTATGATAGTGCCTCCTAGTAACAACCCTCTCAATCTACCTATAGAGCTTATGATAGTGCCTCATAATAACAACCCTCTTGGCCTTCAAACCCCCACCACTCTCATGCGGTCTCTTATGTCACAACCTACGTAGCCTTTTAATTGCTTTGATACATAGAATACTACCTCAACACATGATTTGTAGGAGAATATCGCCTTTCCAAATGGTTTGACACTTTCTCAATAATGTAGTTTAAACCCACTCACACACTTTTCCTAAAACCATGAAGAATGGTAATAAAAACTTCAGTTTAAAAAGAAAAAGGCTTGTATCTATTTGTTTTAAACCCACACTTAGAGAAACCATTTCAACTTCATATTTATAGGTTGCTTGTAGTTATTTGTTTTAAACCCACACTTAGAGCAACCATTTCAAGTTCATATTTATGGGTTGTTTGTTGCTTGTGCCTATAATGGATTTTTGTTTATGATTTTAAAATTTCAAATCAATATTTTAATTATTGGAATAGTATTTTAACCTGGTTTTCTATCAATTTATAATTATAACTAGTTTTACCTTCTAGTCATATTAGATATAAGTTTTGTAATGAGTTTTTGACCTTTTATTGTGTATGTTAATGAAAATATGTAGTTTTCATCACATATCAACAAGATTTTTATATATTTCTCTTTTTGTTGTTGTTGTGAAATGCTTTCACCTGGATTCTCACCATTTTATTTGATGTTGGTTGTGGGATTGAACCACTAGATGGTACATGAATCTTATATGAAATGTAGTAAGTGGAGGATTCTACTTTCATAGTAGCAATAGGCTTATAGCTAATTCGTCTTTTGTTGTAATCATTAATAGGAAATATATAAGCTATCCTCATTTTGAAATAAAATAAACAGTTTAGTAATTTATGCAAAGCATCATAATCAAAGAAAAATTGAAACCCTTAAATTTGAAGCTACTAATCTTGATCTCAAAGAGTAATTTATCATCTCCCCTTACCTATTTCTAGGGACATAATAAAAAATCATCTAGCATAAGGAATCAAGGGTACAGATTCTTACAATTCTTCTAGCCTTTGAAATACAACAATAAATCTAAATCGAAACCAAGAAATAATGAAGCTAATGATAACTTAGAGCAATACTTGGGAGAAAGTAATTGAAATGCAAGTTAAACTCACCCAACTTATTCTCTTTTCCAAACTTTAATGTTTATCTGGTGCATCCCTACCAACCTATGGGTTTACATCAAACCTTTTCTAAGGATAATTTCAAAGATTGAAATTTATCTCAGAATGTAGAAACCTTGGTGAATCTTACTAGTCCTTAATGTGCAAACTATAAAATGTTTGGCGATATTTTTGTAAAAATACTTAAATTTCTAATGATTTTATACAATTTCTATAAAATTTGGGCTATTTTTAAGACAAAATAATTGTATTCTATAGAATTTGGAGAAATCACTTTTAGAGAAAATGGAAATTGGAAAATAATTTTTTTGGAAAAAACATGGGAAACTAGCCCATGGGAGAAATTTATCCCCCAAACTTTTCCTCGACCCTTGTCCCTTTGAGCTTGCGAATCAATGAATAACAATGGATAAGGATACAATAATCAACATAAGTAACACTGCAATTTCTTACTCCCTTTTCACCTTCTCCCAATAGTGTAAAATTAATCCAACGATGTCAACATTTAACCAAGAGTACCCCGTCATTTGTTATCCATCCCTAGTATTTATATCCAAAGTTTTTATATATACTAGATAATTGATGTTAATAAGTGTAGGTCTACCAACCCACATTGGTCTTCAACCACTTATGAAAACAAACTTATACTAGGTTCATATCTTCTTCTATATAATGAGTTAATACCCATTATCCACTTGGCACAAGTGGAATTCACTTTGACTTTTCCTCTTTCATTATATATTTTTCCAATGTATCTCATTTCTTAATTTCTTAATTTCTTACTACTTCACTTTCTTTGCACACACACACGCTCACGCACACACACACACACAACTACAATACTTTATCCTTCTACAATTTTGACCTAGCCTTCTTTCCAAAGAAGAAAATTGTTCTCACGCTAGAGAAATAGTTGAGGCTTGCACAATTCCAAATTATTTTTCTCATCACTAATTCCACTCACCATGGTGTGGGCCATTATTATCTATAGAAACAAAAATGATATGTAGCTGATTGCACCCTCATGTTCTAGGGAAGGAGGCATTCACATCCTCATATTGTGTGACAAGTACCCTTCATATCTATTAGATCTATCTCAAGGTAATGAACCTCAATGTCCATTCTTGAGATACCATGATTACTAGAGATAAGGTATTTATCACCTCTTATGTTCTACAAAGTCTTATCTCTCACCCCTTACTTTCTTCATTACAAATTTTTTGTATAGGTTATAAATCTTCATCATATTTTGTTAAAGGTTCAAAATATTTATCATGGGGGTCAAAATAATGTTATGTTTCTAGGAATGAGAGATATTTAGTCTTGTAAGAGGGGATAGGAGGATTTATGCACATGTTTATAATGATTGACTCATATGTTTATAATGATTGACTCATGACATCATTTAGTTTTAAATATTTACACAAAAGAGTTGATATGATTCTTTGGGTCTCAATCCAAAATAGAAAGGGTTAAATGATGTATAAATCATAATCATATGTCATGTCATAACTCATGTTTCATAATTACCAAAGTTTGAAAACTATTTTTCAAGTCAATTCCATCCAAAAAATGCCAAAAGACATTTTTTTCAGGGTACTATGGGAACTTCCACCTGTCCCCGATTTTCATCATTACGAGTATTGTTGGAGGATTTTGAAGACGTGGATTGTCCTACCTGGAAGAATGAAAGTTCAACGTGGTTATTAAGTATGCAATCAACATCATAGCATGCAGATGTGGCACCAACATATCTCGTATCTATCTCCACATAGCCGACATATCCCACTTCTTCAGCAAGTAATCGAGTCTCCTGGCTGTGACAATAGATATGGATAAAAGTGGACATGTATAAAAAAAGGAACCCGAATGACCTGAGCTTATGGAGGCATACGAAAACGTCAGACATGTCTTCGACCAAGCTAGTTGGTATATGTATTGTGCCAAATTGCATGGTTACCACTATGATGTAGTTCAAACATTCACTGAAGGATTTGATGGATAGAGGGTTCAAATTGTTAATATGGTAATGTAGGTTACAAAAGGAAACAAAGTAAACATATCAAGAAGGGCCCAAAACCTACGATTAGATATGAAGATGATAATCCAAAGAAAATGGCAACTCGATCTCAAACAAAGAAAACAAGAAGAAACATTTTGGATATGTTAGCTAAGGAAGTTAAATCTATCTTTCGGGGAGAAGTTTCACTTTGAGATCTTAAATTTGTATCCAAATCCTAATTTTTGACTAAAAATGGATTGATGCTTGAAGAAAACCTTTTTTTTTCATACACTTAAGGTTTTATCTCCCTGTGGATAATGTTGGTTGTAACCTGGGCAAGAAAAAGGCATTAAGTATGTTAAAATCTAGTTTTAAAATGGCTCTACAAGAATTTCTCGCAACTCTCCACACATGAAAAATATTGGCGCTACAGGAACACCTATAGCATCTAATTTTGTAGTAAAAGACACAGAATTGCATTTTTGTGATGGGGAAAGGCAGAGGACGAGTTAAATGTGTTATGAAATCAAGAGAAGGAGTAAGATATCCCTTTTTAAGTCGATCTATAGCCTTTTCTTTATGGATTACAATGCAAATCAATTATCTATTTCAAGTTGTCACAGTGTTGGATTAGATGGATCATAGAGGATAAGATGGATCACAAAGGCTCAGGTGGATCTCAGAAGACTAGGTGAAGGATGCAGCGTACCAACTAGGTGTAATCAAGTCAACCAAGGACCTATCACTATGCAAGGTTGTTTCCTAAATTATAGGATCTAAATTGTAATTAATTTTCATTTCTATATATCAATAGATATACACAAAATTCGCCCTCAGGGCCTGTAGGAGTTAGTTTTGAGATATCCTTGAATATCAGATTGATCATAAAAAGATGAAACTGATGTAAAATCTACATATTTCATGAAGTAGAGGAAGAAAGGGTGCAATCCTTGTTTTGGCCTAATAATTTTATATCTAAAGACTATTTTGATGCATCTTGCCTATGTAAAGACTTCAAGTACTAATAAAGATAATGGTTAGTTTATGTGTTCTTCCTTTGTTTATCATTTTCCTTATGTCTTATGAAACACTCTGTTGATGTTATATGATCATATGACAAATGCCTATGTGCCGAAAAGGTTGCTTTGAAGGATTTTCAAGAATATTTGCCACATTGGTGTTTCTTTTCCTTAAATCTTATTTGGAATGAATTTCTAAATAAAGGCTTATTCTGCTTCTCCATAAATACATTAAGGAACAAGTTTGTTTATTACAATAATTATCATTTTCGTATTTCCTTTCTCCCAATCACATCATCCGAAACTTTAAACCACTAATCATTAGTTTTATTTACCTGGCTTGTTGCACCTAGGTAAGCGATGTTAATAGATCATACCATTATTTCCTTTCAAACCAAGCAAGAATATATCCATATCTAAAACCCTTATTGAACATTTTGAAACAAGGTGTGCTAGGCCTAACTCAATAGCATTCTTGAATTGACTTCAGAGCTAACATATTTTGGCACCATTTTTAGAGAGTGAAGAATGAAGTAATCTTCCCTGGAATAAAAACATAGAATAGATCGAGTCTTTGATGGTGAACAAGGGTTGGTTACATAATAGGGACTGCATCATTCACCTAGAGACTCCACTGTGTGAAGAAAGAACCCGTTGGTGACTTCACTGATATGGGACGACAATAGCAATGGAAGTTATCTTGGCTCAGAGGTTCACACCTCTTAATTTTGAAATTGTTCATGGCATTCCTAATCCTATTCCTTTTTTCCCAGAATCTGTAGATTTTCTTCCTATTTTTAATGGAAAGGAGGAGGACAATCCTACACAAAATCTCATCAAATTTCATCATTGCATAGATAAAATGGATGTCTATCATGAATATGTCTGTATACTCATTAGATGGTGATGCTCGAAAATGGTACCAGTCACTTCCTTCTTTCAGCATATGTTCTTTGAGAGATTTCCATGTTGCATTCAACAAACACTGTCAAAGGTATTATTCTACTACACACTTCTTAAATATTGTTGTGAAATATTTAGGTCTTATATTCAAAAGACAATAGAGTGTTCCTCTTGTGAATAAATCTGTGAATATCTCGCTTAAAATGATATTAAAGACGAGTTAGTTCTTGAAGAAAATATTTCAAACTCTTATATTCAAGAGGATCTTGAAACTGAAAAGGAAAATCAAGAAATTATTGAATAAATTGTTCTTCCAGATCTTCAACAAGTTCCCTATGATCTTCCAAATGATATGCTTTCACAAGAAACTAAATTTGAAGTAAATGAACAGATCCCTTACCTGTTTCTTACTGAAAGACTTCTTATTACCGATCAACATGAGGATATTCTTAATCCTATAGAATCTCCACTTGAAAGCAGTGAAATCAACCTACAACAATTTTCAGTTTTTTAGACAAATGAAATTGCAGCAGATCTAACACTGAGGCAATCTCCTTTCTTGGATCAGCTAGAGGTTCTTTATGAGTTTTAGGATCTAGTGGAAATTTATATGAAACAAAAATGCAACAATAAACCTTTTGTTCTTGTTATTAGTAAAGAAGAATCCAAGAGCTATAGGTATGGATTTTCAAATATTTCAACTCTTTTTTTCCTACTAGGATTCAAAGATGAAAGCAAGATGTAGCTTGTTAATCAGTTTATTGTATGGCTTCAATGAAAGTTCAATTTTACATGAGAATTTAATTCCAACTGGATTAGAATAAGTAGTGTAGATAATAAGCTTGCTTCTGGAGCATTTGGATTGCATCTGTATGTTTGTTTTCAGTAGTTCTTTCAGTTTGCTTGGAAATGTTGCAGATTTGGAGGTATCATAGTGGATAAATGTAGAAGTTTGGAAAGAGGTGAATGGCTCCATAGCCAAATGGAGCATTGCTGCAACTTTTCTTTTTGTTTTTTAGAGTTCAATTTTAAGTTTTTAGGTTGATGTGCTTTGAGTAAAGTTTCGCTAGACTTTAGAAGCTTCTTCAATTACCGTTTATAGAATAAAGATGCCTGAAATCCCAATAGATATAAGGCATAGGTATTTAGAATTTCTTGGAGTTTCATAGGGATAACTCCATCCCCCATGGAGCCAATGTTATTACCTCTTATGTTCTACAAAGTTTTATCTCTCACCCCTTACTTTCTTCATTGAAATTTTTTTGTAGAGGTTATAAATCCTCGTCATATTTTGATAAAGGCTCAAAATATTTATAATGGGGTCAAAATAATGTTATGTTGTTAGGAATTAGATATATTTAGTATTATGAGAGGGGATAGGAGGAGTTATGCATGTGTTTATAATGACTGTCTCATGACATCATTTAGTTTTAAATATTTCCATAAAAGATTTCATATGATCCTTTGGGTCTCAATCCAAAATAGAAAGGGTTAAATGATGTATAAATCATAATCATATGTCATGTCATAGCTCATGTTTCATAATTAATAGAGTTTGAAAACTATTTTTCAAGTCAATTCATCCAAAAAATGCCAAAAGGCAACTTTTTAGGGTGTTATAGGAACTTCCACCTATCCTTGATTTTCATCATTACGAGTATTGTTGGAGGCTTTTGAAGACATGGATCGTCCTACCTGGAATAATGAAAGTTCAAGGTGGTCATAAAGTATTAAATAAACATCATAGCATGAATATGTGGCGCCAACAGATCCCGCATCTATCTCCACACAACCATCATATCCCACCTCTTCGGTAAGTAATCTAGTCTCCTGAGCTTATGGAGGCATACGAAAATGTCAAACATTTCTTCGACCAAGATGCTTGGTATATGTATTGTGCCAAATTAGATGGTTACCACTATGATGTAGCTCGAGCATTCGATGAAAGATTTGATGGATAGAGGATTCAAATTGTTAATCTAGTAATGCAGGTTATAGAGGAAACAAAGTAAACAGAGAAAGAAGGGTCCAAAACCTATGACCATATATGAAGATGATAAGCCAAAGAAAATGAAAACTCATTCTCAAACAAAGAAAACAAGAAGAAACAATTTGGATCTATTAGTTGAGGCAACTAAATATATCTTCCAAGGAGAAGCTTCAATTTGAGAGCTCAAATTTCTATGCAAATCATGTTTTCTGACTAAAAGTTGATTGATGCTTCAAGAAAACCTTTTTGTTTTCATGCACTTAAGGTTTCATCTCCCTATGAATAATGTTTGTTGTAACCTAGGAAATAAAAAGTCATTAAGTATGTTAAAATATGGTTTTAAAATGGTGCTACAAGAATTTCCTGCAACTCTCGACACAGGAAAAATATTGGCACTATCTCGACATGAGAAAAATATTGGTGCTACAGGAACACCTGTAGCAGCCAATTTTGCAGTAAAAGACACAGAGTTTCATTTTTGTGATGGGAAAAGGAAAAGGATGAGGTAAATGCTTTATGGAATCAGGATAAGGAGTAAGTTATCCCTTTTTAAGTCGATCTACAACCTATTTTTGATGGATGACAATGAAAATCGGTTATCTATTTCGAGTTGTCAAAGTGTTGGATCAAATGGATCATAGAGGATCAGGTGGATCTCAGAAGACTAGGTGAAGGATGTAGTGTACTAGCCAGGTGTAATCAATTTAACCAAGGACCTATCTCTATGCAAGGTTGTTGCCTAAATTGTAGGATCTATATTGTAATTATTTTCCATTTCTATATATCAATAGATATAGGCACAATTCTCCCTAAGGGCATGTAGGAGTTAGTTTTGAGATATCCATAAATATCATATTGATCGTAAATGTATGAAACTGATGTAAAACTATATATATTTCATGAAGTAGAGGAAGAAAGGGTGTGATCCTTGTTTTGGCCTAATAATTTTATATCTAAAGAATATTTTGATTCATCTTGCCTATGTAAAGACTTCAGCTGTTAATAAAGCTAATGGTTTGTTTATTTGTTCTTCCTTTGTTTTTCATTTTACTTATGTCTTCTAAAATACTCTGTTGATGTTATATGATTGTATGACAAATGCTTATGTGTCGAAAAGGTTGTTTTAAAGGATTTTCATGAATCTTTGCCACATTGGTGTTTCTTTTCCTTAAATCTTATTTGGAATGAATTTTTAGATAAAGGTTTATTTTGTTGTTGCATAAATACATTAAGGAATAAGTTTGTTTATTAGTGTAATTATCAGTTTTTTTCTTTCCTTTCTCCCAATCACATCATCCAAAACTTTAAACCAATAATCATTGGTTTTATTTTATTGACTTGTTGCACCTAGGTAAGTGATCTTAATAGATCAGACCATTATTTCCTTTCAAACCAAGAAAGAATATATTCACCTCTAAAACCCTTATTGAACATTTTGAAATAAGGTGTGCTAATATTGACTCAATAGAAGTCTTGATTTGACTTCTAACACTGACAAAGAAGACATACTCCAACCTTCCACATAGATAGGCCTCAACACCCTAATAGGAACTTGGTATGTAATGCCCATCTCAAATACATTTTCCCCTATCTATTGTTCTAACATATGTTCACATCCACATGATACATAATTTGAGAAAGTTGTTTATGTCTTGTACAACACACATGCATGCATGCACATGCGTGCGCACACACACATGCTAAAACCACAAACATAAAATCCTTGATAAGTATTAAAAATGATAAAATAATCAACAAAGATTATATGTATTAATAACCTTCATGCTATAAATATATAGCTCAATGTTATCACCTCTAGACTCCCATAGAGTCTCAATATGAATTTTAGTTCATAATACACACACACACACAATGATTCATCATAATCCCTACTAGGAGTACATACACTTTCATATGCAATAGTTGAAACCACCAATTAATCAATCCCCGTCTTATAGGGTCACACATGTAAAATATGTCAATCTTGCATTAGTAACATTAGTGAGTGGGTCATGGGTAATCTGTAAAGAAACATTTATAAAGACATCATATCTCTATATTTTTATAGTTATGACATTGCATTTCTTATCATATGTCCATAAACATCATATCATTATAAGTTCATATGGTTTTGTGAATATCGGCATCGATGGTTGACTCAATCTAAAACATAACATTATGTTTAAACATTTTTTAGGTGGTCAACAAAGTGTGGGCATTACATACACCCACCATTCAACTCAAGATAAAACATAACATTATGCTTAAACATTGTTTAGGTGGTCGACAGAGTGTGGGAATTACATATACCCACCATTCAAGAAACCATAATCTTGAAGTTATGGTTAGTGATGGACCCTTATATTATCGTTTTTTTCCCATCCTTTTGTCATGATTTTTTGAAATATTTTCCTCATAAACATAAGACTTTTCTAAGAACTCTTGTTTTAATGGCCAAATTAGAATTGACATAATCCTATATGAATGAATATGTTTGGATTAATTTCAAGAGAATATGATGAATTTCTAATGTATTAATCATTTTTTAGTTGATTTTGTGTTTTGAATGGTAAGGACTAATGTGGTTTAACAAGTATAAATTTTAATGTAGCAAGGGTTGAGGAATTTGGAATTGATCCTATGCTCATACACCAAAAGGGGGTTTTCCCTTTGCATAACTTCCCATGTTCAATACCAAGAACATATTATTCAAGATATATGGGATGAGAAATTCAATCAATCTTGTCCTCCTCTTTTATGGAGGTGACCACCTAACTTCTATCTCCAATAGACAACAATTAAATCCTAAAATAAGTCAATTCCTCACAATCTAATTGTGTTTTGAAATTTGAACTTGTTAGAGGAGGAAGAATAACCCTCTAGAATTTAGTTGTGGTGGGTAGAGGGATAGTTAAGTAGGAAACCTCCAATAAATTAGGGATATGATTGCAACCCTGTCCCACACTCATATTTCCATTTAAATCAAACTAGTCCTTCTAACAATCCATAATTATCATTAAAAGAGTGGATGGTTGAGTTAATATATATGGTAGATAAGAAAAGAAATATTATGAGATATATGTAGTTATAATTAACAATCATCCCCTTGGATCCCCTCACCCATTCCCTTCTAGTGGACTCATAGCCCCTTCAATGCTATTTCGTAGTCAACCTTAGAACTTTTATTGATATTCAAAGTAATAATTACAAGTCTTCAAAATTACCATGCCAAGTCTACTTCATAGTCCTTAGAATGCATGGGAATGAAAGGTACCCATGTGCATAATTTACAATCTATACATTATCAAGTTTAAAACTTCCAAAGGGTCGAAACTGGTATATTAGATTCCCCTCCCCCTTAGGATAACACCATCCTCAGTGTGCTTTTATTTTAGCATTACCTAAGACTAGAATAGGAATGGATATGCTTCTTTTGTGGCATCCTCCAACTCATACATAAAATTATTTAGACTAAAGTGTTTCCATTTCACTTTTATCTGGTTGATGGCTCAATTTCATAGAAATGTTACTTTCTTTTCTAGGATACACAAATTTCTAGTTGGAAATCTCCCTCTGGTTCCACCTTGATCATATCCCAATCAATTACATAGTTAGAATCATGTATATATTTATAAAGGAATGAGAATAAAAACAAATTAATGTTATTTAATGTTAGCAGGAAATGTAAGTTGATATGTTAGTGGACCTATCCTATTTAGGAGCTCAAATGGTCCACAATATCTAGGTGTAAGCTTAACACATTTTCTAAGTTAAATAGGGAACTACTTCATGTTTTAAATTTAATTTCCACATTACCTATCCCACACAACACAAGGAGTACCTCCTTCTCTACTGCATAGTACCTTAGAAAATCCTACTTTTAGTACTATTTAGCATGTGCATATAAAGATCCACACTGATATCCCAAGCTTATACAAAATCCTCTTGGTTTCTTCGCACTTTTCTCAATCTAAAATTTTCATTTCATGGATGGTATGCTCTATATGGACTTGGCTTTCTTTTTTTCTGCTGTGGCAACCATCTTTTGGTAACTTGGGTGTTCATAGTATGGCTTCTTATTTATTTCATCCATGATGATAATTTTTAGTTTTTATGAATTGGGAATATATAATTTGTCCTTGCAAAACAACAATCCTACTTCATTCATTTGGAAACCTTTATACTCGGTTATTGTAATTTAACAAATTTTTGTAACACTCTTTGGAGTGGAATATTATTTAAATTTGTAGTCTCAACATTCTATGAATTGGTTTTTTTCTAGCTACTCAAAATAATGGAAAGGGAAATCAACATTTTTGTTCTAGAAAAAACCATTTTAGACTCATGGAGTTTAACATATTAGTTTTTAACATTGTAAAATGAAGTTGTGATAAGGGTATTCAAAGGAACTAAATCTATTTATATATTAAAAACAATTATTTCAACAATTGAAAATTGCAATTTCAGCAAAGATCTTATAATCATATTCCGGTGATGAAAAAACAAAAGAGGTTAAAATTGTAGAACATTTAGACTTCTGCATATTTAAACGCCCAACTTCGTTCTTCAAATAGAATAAGAGGTTAAATTGAACCAAAACATGATATTACTAGTCATAATTTGAGAGGAGAATATTTGAATCTTTGATATTAAGCTAATATGTGAAATTTTGGAGAGAAGAAGCTTTGATATTTAAGTGCCCAAATCAGTCTTCATGTAAATTAAGTGGACAAATGAAGCCACAATGAGTCACAATCTATGGACATAGGAAGAAATATATTATGGGTCATATTCAATGGAGGAAAAAGGAAGCATGATATTACAGGTCACAATCTATGGAGAGGAGAAGCGTTGATATTAAAATAATATGTGAAATTAAAGCTTGATATATAATAAATATATCATATTATGTATTTTTAATTTTTTTTAAAGTATATTATTATATAAGTCACATTTCAATAATTAATTTTGAACTAAAAAACCTCTTAATGATATGCATATCCCATTGTGAGGCTATAAACATCCTCTAAAGGGATTGTTTGGTGGATATAGGTCTCATCCATGTCCCTAGAGGCACCATTTAGGGCCTAAGGACCTTATCTTCAACCATGGTCAAGGCCTCCAGACCCATATTTGGTGTGAAAAACCTCTTAACATTATTGATGCCCCACTTGGACACCAAAGATTCCATCTAGATGGATTCCATGGTGGTTGTAAGCCTTGTTATGAGCTCATGAGCTCTAAAAATTTTCAGTTAGGGATTAAATCCCCTGATTTCCTCCCTTACCATGGTCAAGGCCCCAAGATCCATTCTTAAAGTGAAAAAGGTCCTAATGGCCCCCACATCCCACTTAGAGACCAAATATCCACTCTATGGGACCTAGGTGGCGGTTTGAAGTCTTATTTATATCCTATGAGGCTTTAGTTATGAACATTTTTAAGTATTAAATCAATGGTAGGTCTATATATTCAACACAAAATTCCTAACATCTAAATTATAATTATGCATGTATTAAACAACCCACATCTTAATATTGTAAAGGGAGTTTAAAATAACCAAAATGTTTCATAATTTGAAATTCACTAATCGAATTAAGTTTGGAAAGTGTCATGTTCAAAAAGAGTGATATTAAGAGAAAATAGGTGGCATGCAAAGCCACTTGTAACTATCTTCATGAAATTATCTAATATAATTTATTTTAGATTATAAATGTTGGAAATATTTTTGTCATTGATGTCAAAGATAGGGGGAGACTATATATGTCCAAGATAAAGATTGCAAGATGGAGATTTTTGGAAACATTATTTTTGGATTATTCATCTAGATGGATATCAATGGCCACCCACCTATTCCACTAGCTCAAAGAACAGTTTCCCATTTTGGTAGTTTTTTATAGTTTTTTATAGTTTTTTGAGTCCCAAACATTCAGGGTTGTTTTGAGGCCCTTAATGACATTTTTTTAGACTTTTGGGAGGCCAGGGGCCACCAACGACATACCTCAACCCCTAGCGAGATTTATAATTCTCAGATAGACATTTTCGAGGAGGTATTGAATGCCCCAAACATAGATTGTATGAAAATGGTACGACCTTAGGAAGTTGGCGTATCAAATACCCCCATCGGGGCCCATAAACCTTTTGGCCTTTCATTTTCCGAGGTTAGGGTTTTGGATTTTCATTATCTTAAAAAGGCCTTTGGAGACTCATTATAAACATCATTATCTTCTTTCAAATGAGCGTAGTTGTCACATCTCTTCTCCTAGATAAGATGCCACCATTATAGAGAGTTCATCCACTCTGTATTTTTACAGTTCTGTACATTTCTCTCATTAATAAAAATTGTGTATTATTGTATATATGTGTCTCTTATTATATATCTAATATATCTTTGTTATATTATTATCTCTCTTGCAATATCTCTGTATATTTCTTTTTTATATCTCCACTCTCATTTCGTGCTCAAAATAATTTGGATCAGTGGTATCAGAGCAGACTGCTCTTGTTCATTTTTTCAGTGCATGTCCCCAATGAGGCTTGAGTATAGAAAGTTGGGTCTTGAGATTGTCTCTCTTTAGGAAAATTTATTTCACACACACAAGAAACCCTCCATGGAAGAAGAAAAGAGAAATGACAGAGCATAAGATTCTATTAACTTGTTTCTCGAGAAAGCTCTCATGTGACAGAGGGACGAAATGATGGAGAACTTTACCCAAATCCTTTGATTCCTACTGATAACAAAAAATGTGTCTTCATCAAGAAGCCACTTTGGAAGAAACTCTCTTTTCAAGGTACAAGTTAATTTTGATATTCATGTATTTGAAGGCCAGATAGATGTGGATGCTCTGGAAAAATGGTTAAATCTAGTAGAATGTTATTTCTCTATGCACAATTTCTCCGACAGGGAAAAGATCACCTTTGTGCTCCTTAAGGCTCTCCCCCATGTAAAACATTGGTGGGAAACTTACTGCGAGCAAATTTCCATAGAGGAGTCTGGAATTTTCAAGGCCTAACCCACTTGGGAATCTTTTGTAGATGTCGTTAAGGAACAATATTACCTTGTTGGAAACTGTGAAGACTAGTACATGACATGGACCACGTTGCGTCAAGAGAGGGGCCAAGAAGTGATGGAGTTCACCAATACCTTCCATAATTTGTGCACCAATCTGGGTATCAAATATTTTGAGTGACATTGGGTTCTGAAATACCATGGGGCTCGATACAAGTACATCCAAAGTGAAATGGATTTTATGGACATCTCAGCATTGGGAGATGCTTATCGATATGATTTCAAAATCGAGAAAAAGTTTAAGCCCCCGAACAAACAGGAGTTTGGGTTTGCAAATCTGAAACAACTAAATTATGATAAAGATGGCCCTAACAAACACCCTCTCAAAAATCAGTCCAAGCCATAGGAAAAGAAGGGTAAGGGAAATACAAAGAATAAAACTGGAAAATGGTGTGATTTCCACAAAATATCCTAGGAAAACATCGATGAATGCCACTCAAAAGACTCATTGGTAGACGAGATCAAAGAAAAATATATGAACTCAGATTCATAATCCGATTCAGAAAACAATGGAAGGAGATAGATCGTTGACGCAGACCCCACTTCCACCGTCGTAACCACGACAATCCAACCAAAAGAACCAACAGATCTTGAAGAGGGGGAGCACCTCCTCCATTCACAGATGTGGGTAAAGGGGACCCCATTGCATTTCATTTTTTATAGCAGAAGCCAAAAGAGCATCATCTTAGTAGGGGTCATCAAACAACTGGTATTTCCAACAACACCACACCCACAACCATACAACATTGGGTGGCTTCTCCAGGGATGAGATCTTCATGTCAACCAATAGTGCCACCTATCCTACAACATTAAGCCTTTCAAGGATGAGGTATTGTGTGATATTTCCCCGCTGGATGTTTGTGATGTTCTTTTGGGCCAGCCATATACGTGGAAGCACCATGTTGTTTATGAGTCTCGACCTCGTAGTGTCAATGTTACTCTGGTGGATCACCTCTAAATGATACCATAGGTATTTTCAACTATTGTTTCAAAAAACTAGTGTAGCAAATTCATCTCTCATATGTCAAAGTTTAGCTTCTTCACGATTCGGAAAAAATGTGAACAGAAGGAAAATGTGACCAGTACAGCCTTAGTCCAAGCCCCTTATATCCAGCAGAAGCAGGTCAACAAGAGTGAAGAAAAGAACAAATATTCCTTATTCACACCATCATCTCATGCAGTCATACTATTTAAAAAGGTCCAACCCCCCCAACATCAAGTTCATGACAGCCTTCCACAAGCCAAGCAACGTAACTTGTCCAGCAAGGCAAGCAGCTCACCAAAGTTTAGATTCAGAAAACACATCCCCATCTCCCAAGGGAACTCAAAGAAATGGATACCATTAATTCCTAAGGAGGGAGGAATGATCCAGATGGATATCGGTGGCCACCCACCTATTACACTGGCTCAAAGAACAGTTTTCTAGTTTGGCATTCTTTAACAATTTTTCGAGTCTAAAACTTTTGTGGTTGTTTTCAGTCCCCCCGGTGGAAGTTTTACTTCTCGAATAGACCTTTATAAAGAGGTATCGAGGGCCCCAAACATATATCATATGAAAAAGTTACTTCATCGGAAAGTTGATGTATCAACTACCCCCATCTGGGCCCACAAACCTTTTCTCCTTTCATCTTCCGAGGTTAGCGTTTTGGATTTTCATTATGCTAAAAATAACTTTGGATCCTCATTGTAAACATCATCATATTCTTGTGAATGAGTGTAGCCGTCACATCTCTTCTCAGTGATAACCTTCCGCCATTATAGCGAGTTCATTCACTCTATATTTTTATAGTTTTGTACATTTCATTCATTAATAGAAATTGTGTATTATTGTATATATATGCCTCTTGTTATATATCTGATATATCTCTATTATATTATTGGCTCTCTTGCAATATATTTGTATATTTCTTTGTTATATCTTCGCTCTCATTTCGTTCTAAAAACAATCTAGATCAATTATTGATGCTTAGTTTGGATAACATATCTTTGAAGGATGTTTTACCCTAGATACTGTTGGCAACAACTAATTCTCTCGATTTTTATCACAATTAAAATCACCACAAATAGATTATATATTTTTGTAACTGCCATCTCCTTACATTTATAAACACTTATGTTTTTGGGAATTGAAGGCGATGATTGGGTTAAACTTATCTTATTGAGTTTTCTTTTGAATTTTCGTTGGTTTTGTTTAAAATTCATGACTGGAAGCATGGAATTTAAACAAAATCATGGTTTGGGTAATGATTATGTAGTTGTATTTTCTACCTAAGAAATTTTACTTTGAAGGAATCTATATGTTACTAAATTGAATTTTTATAAGTGCATTGATCAATTGATTGTCACATTTTTTATATATTATGATATTTCCTATGGTTGATTATGTGGTTTGATTATTCATCGATAAGCACGCTGCAACTTTGGGTTAAAATTAGTACATGTTCTTTGGTATATCAGTCATATCACATTCATGGAAATTGGTATAGGTCTGATGTACCCGCGACTACATCTCATCCCATTATCCTGTTAAATTAATGAACCCATTCATTATTCGAATTGGCATTTGATATTGGTTGAGGGTTTGATATTCATTATGAGTAATGGCTCATAGTTATGCGCACCCTCTAGTTTTTCATTATTTCCAAAATCATTTTATCAAGCATTGCAGTCTTCAAACTTCTTAGGTTTCAGGTCATTGTGTTTTTCATAGACCTGTCCCTGCTTCTCATTTATTGGAAGCCTAAGTCTCCCTCTCGTGATATCTATTGTGTCTATTTCAAAGTGTCCATGGCCCCTATGGTTCGAATCGAACTGAACGACTGTCAAGCTCTTCTTGCCCATGATGATTCCATAGATGATTTGAAGGCTCATGGTTGGGATGCCTTCCTCATGAAATTCTATGGTTACACCTTGCGGTCGCACAGTATTTTTCACAAACTTTTGATGGGTTTAGGGACAAGGTCGGGGATGTGAAATTGGAGGTCATAGAGGAATTTGTAGCCCAAGCAACATGACTCCTTCTGGAGGATGAAAAGTGGTTTAAAAATTCCAAAATGGAGGATGTTCTATGGAGCTTGTTCATGGTCTCTCGCAAGTCTACCTTCTCCCGTAAAGGTTGGGATGCCTTCCTCAAGAAATTCGATGGTTAAAACCTTATGGTTGCACATGCCTTTGCAAAAACTTTTGATGGGTTTAGGGACAAGGTTGGGGATTTGCAATTGGAGGTCACAGAGGAATATGTAGCCTGAGCAACATGAATCTCGTTGGAAGGTGAGAAGTGGTTTAAAAATAACAAAATGGAGGATGTTCCATGGAGCTTGTTCATGGTCTCTCGCAAGTGTACATGCTTCCCTAAAGGTATTCCTATTAACCTTCTAAAACCTCAATGGCACGACCTTATTTTAATTTTGAAACAATTTATAACATGCGAAGGTTGGTATGGATTGGTCTTTTTATACCACATCCAATTGTTGATGTTATTCATAGGGTTTAAATTGAACATGTCGGTCTGCTTGTTAATGAGCCTATACAAAATATCGAAACACTTTAAGAGACAGAGAATGAACTCTCTGTTAAGCCTCTTTGATCACGGGCTTATAAAAATATTGTTTCTATCCCATCTGTCACAAATCAAGGACACTTGGGAAAGTTTCCTAAGTCGAAATGGTTTCACCCAACTCGAAAGCACACATAATTCACCTTTAAATGTGAACCCCATTTTGGATAACCCTGTAACCGAGAGTCTAGGGTTCAATTCACCCAATGGTTGTGAAATTAATGGATCTGTGTCTTTTGCTTTGCAAACTTACCGAGGTAAGAAACCACGATGTATTTTTTCACCCAGAAAATTGTTGGAATAGGTAGTGGACGAATTAAAAGGAAAATTTTCCCCTCTACTTGTTAATTAACCGAATCAAGGTCATAGTGACAAACCTACTGTCAAGAAATTTCGTAAGGGTAAGAAACAATGAATCTCATATTTGAATTTTATGAATAAGAGGTCTGGTCAATTGATATCTACAAATTTAAGCAATCAAAAAAAGGATCATTTGAGCTCAATCTCTATGATTGAGGTCAATGATCACTATTCATATCAAGAGATCAATGATTTCCTTGCTCAGGAAGATCCGAATAACTAGTCTCTCAAGAATGAAACTGTTAGTCCGGTTGAGCAGTATGATTTTGTCTCTAGTTTACCTCCGTTTCTGAAATTCCAAAAAGGTTTTGCTAGTAGTAGTCACGACTTGAAATAGACCACAAGGAACCATGAAATACGCATTGCTGAATAAATTCCACATCGCTCTGTTATAGCACCGGTACATTGTGACAATTTTTTAGATTGGATAGAACACTATTACAGGGACATTCTGTTGTTATAGGCATGAGTAAAAAATATGGCTTCTCGCAATGATTTACTTCAACAAGAAAACCAAGAGTTGAAATCATGTTCAGAGAGAGCAAATAAAAGACCCAAAAGATCCGATAATATAATCATAAAAAATGCAAGCAACTTCAATGCCATCATTAATTTAGAACTGTTTGATCCTTCACTTGCTAATTTCTAATGGTAAAAATTATTTTGTTTGATTTTATTTCATTATGGCAACAACTGTGAAGSAGATGAAGTCTCACCCGAGGTAGATGCAAGGGTGGTTGCAAGACTCCAATGTCTACAACCTTATATAGGACATAGATCTTTGATTGCAAAACCTCAACATAGAACTTAGCAGTTACAGTTCATTAATATTCATCCTTATTTTAYAGCACATCTAAACCCTAACAACAGATCAATGCAATATTTATACAGATCAATATATTCAAGTACTAAGCATACCAACATAGATCAGATCTACCATTTATTCACATTATTCAACACTGAGATACCATATTAGATCCTCCTAAGAATACATCAATGCACTAAGCATTCAATCACATAGACAAGAGAACAACCATAAAGCACATAGAAACCACAACGTAGGATATACGTGGTTTACCCCCACCTTGGGGCTATGTCCACCAACTCTTCTTCTTTTTTTCTTTCTATCAATCTTCTACATGCACAGAGCCATGGTATCTTACTCCACAAAGGACATGAGATCTACGCACCTCGCTAGATCCTCCTTCCCTGAAGTACAACACAAAGCCTTCCAGAGTATCTTACAATCACTTGCACTTATCTCTACAAGTCTCACATAGTATGCACAAAGCAATTACAATTACCACTTGCACTTAGCAATTAACACTTAGCACATAGCATCACATACTTCTCCCTCCTTCAATCACATAGATCCAACTACTTCTTGCATCACCTAGATTTCTATTTATACATTATCAAATGGGCCTAAACATGGATAAACCCATGGCCGACATCCCCACTCCCATTACATAAGACCAAAACCCAAAAATCCCTAAAAAGGGGCCGAGATCCTGTGATCTCTGCTTCAACTTGCGCTTTGTCTTCGATAGCCTGTCAAAGTCCCAAAAGTAGATCAAACATGACCAAGGATCCTCAAAACTTGGTCAAGGGCCAACAACCATCTTTGATCATACTCTCTATTGCTGAGTAGCTTCTTTCTTTTATGTTGATAAAACTTTGTTATTATTTTGACAAACCAACTCCTACAGGACTGGTTTCCAGTTGTACTATTTTTGTAATAGTATCTATTCTGGGGGGATTGCACTCTATCTTGCATGATAAGAGTTTGTGAATACTAAGCTAGTTTAAATAGTAATCACTGTTAGTAGTGAAGACATCTTTTGTTGGGATACATTATGGACATATGATTTCGAAAACTGTTATGGAGAAGTTGCTCACTATTTGGCTTTAGACCTGTGTGATGCTTACCCCATTATGTTTCATTTATTGCATCCATCTTATGAAATATTATTATGTTTGATGCAGATTTAGTTTGGTTATCATATGGTATTTCATATTGTTAAGTATTTTGATGATGTCTGCAATTTTTTATTCCATTTTACATCTGTGATCAATCCGCCATTTGATTATTATCGATTTATTCTAGATATTAAATGATGGATTATATTAATGCTTTGGATTGACTTTCCTCTTTTTGTAAGTTTTGATTATCATAAGATCGCCATATCTGCACATTTATATTTATGTTGTTATATTCTCTCTCCAATGCATGTTTGAGTTTGTTCTGGGAGTGTTATCATTGTTCTGTTACAGGTTTCTCTCATATGAAGGACAGTTAGGAGATCGAATTACACAGGAAGATAAATTCAGTTTAATCATTAGTTATAGGTTAGTTTACTTGTTATTTAATTAGATTATTTATTAATGAAATAAGGGCAGCTTGAATTAACTTTGACTATTTATCTACTCTTATTTCAATTACATTTGTTTAGTATTCATTAGTTTTAGACTTTTAAATATTCAAAAGAAAACATAAAAATGTATGTGCTTTCTTTATCTCTTTTATAAACACTTTCAAGAACATCCATTTTGCAAGATATCCAGTAAATATTGCAAGTTTTATATACATTGTTCATAACCCTATGTACATATTCGTGTTTCCATTTGAATGCTTGTAATTATTTAACTTATATTCTTAGTATCTTAGCTTTATAGATTAGTTTCTTTTCTTTTATTATTTTTAGGATTTTAGTTGGCCAACAGAGCCATTAAACCCATCGGGTCATTTCATTCCAAACGGATTGGGTTATTTAGACAACCCCAATCCGAATTTGACTTTATAGTTGATGGGGTGTTACATACGCCCGTCAACAAATGGTGCTAGAAGGACGGCCTGAAAGAAATTTATGTTGGCCATTAGACTATGGAGCGTTGAATACGAGAATGTAGTATGAAGATCATTTCCTTATACTTTTGAGCGAAATTCTTCCACATGGTATTTCACTCAACAACCCCAGACCATCATTTCTTGGGACAAGTTCGAAACTTTCTTCCTTGAAAAATTTGGAGATGACAAATCTCTAGAAGTCTTGATTATGGAACTCTCTAGATTAAAAATTAACCCTAAAGAAAAAGTGAAGGACTTTAACCAAAGGTTCCGGACATTAAAGAACAAAATATCTGCAGATTTGATGCGAGAAGAAAGCTTAATTGTTGCATATTATGCTAAGTCCTTGCAAAATAACATAGCCATATGGGTTAAAAGGTCCAAGAAGAACACTTTGTTAGAAGCCTTTGAGGAGGCAATCCAAATTGAGAACGATATATTAATATTAAAAGATAATTTGAATAGTGAATATGAAACAACTTCATCCTCTAAGAAGAAAATAGAAATTCTCACCAGGCCTCCTCAAACAAAAAATCAACAAGAAACTTTAGACTTGGAGATCTTGTAGAAAGATTTCCAAAAACTATCCAATCAGGTCGTTGACATGAAAAGATTAGTTGAGGAGGCATCTGCAAGGAAAGGAATTTTCATACCTCCTTTTAGAAATCCTTGTAAATGTGTTGAATGTGCGCAAAAAAAAATCTATATAGAAAATACCACACACATTTGCAGAGAGAAATTGAAAAAGAAGAAGCAAGAGAGAAAGAATGGAAAAATTATCATTAACCACTTTCCACTCTCAAAGAGTGAATAATTTACAATAGATATAGGATACATGAGTAACTAATGCACCATAGTGGTGGTCTAGAGTGATTTGGACACACACTAGTAGTTACGGGAGTGAACTGCCACCTAGTCTAGTCTCTCAGGTAGTTACAGGAGTGAACAACCACCTAGTTGAGTTAACTAGTCAACTAGTCTTCAGTTAATTGACTGAAAAAAGAGTAGTGAAGAGTTAACTCATGAAATCAAGGGTAATGCGCCAGTATGGTGATGATCCCAAGGAAAGTGTGCATTAGTTGGTGATGATATTAATGTTGCATGATGACAAAACCAATGCAGTGTCTAAACTCAACTCAACTAGTCATACTGAAGTGTCAACTGAAAGATAATATTCTCCAAGTGGAATATTCATCCCTAAAATATAGGAGACTGGATAATGAATAATTATGACTAATAAACAAGGAAAAACCTTAGGAAAAATAAATCCTAGGTGTGTGTGAAGTAACTCCAATACCCCCCCATGAACATCACTATGGTGAAAATAAAGAATGAATCCCGACAACGAGGCCATGTTAGGTCCCAAATACAAACGATACACTGAAATAAATGAGGAAAGAGGGAAAACCTCATGGGACCCCCCCCCTCAAATTACAATGTATAAAAAAGTAAAAATGAGAAGGAACAAAAAGCAGTTGCTAAGCAACCATGTCCTTCACTCCAAGAAGACCTCGGAACTATGCAAGTTTGTGATCGTTGAAGATTTTGTTGAAGATGTATATTTTTGCACAGATCTGATGAAGTAGATGCACCATTGAGATTTCCATACATAACCACTTTCTCCTCTTGTAATGAAGAAGATCCAAATAAAATTTGGATGAAAATTTGAAAACTGTGCGGTCGTTTATGAAAAAATGATGAATTTTTGTTGATTTTAAAATGATCGTAAATTCACTTCTCGGACTCTGTTTCAGATGATTGTTTTTTTGAAATTGAATATTTTCCCGAGAGGAATTAAAATATCTAATTTTTTCCTGCAAATTGTGCTTAGAAAAGATCATAATTGAGTCTGATGTGTGTGGCTCCCTTTTTGTCTCCTGAGATGCATGCATTGCGCATGGAAAAGTGTCTACATGTGACCTCTGAGATGCATGCCATATATATTCCACATGAAATTCAAAAAACAAATATGAAATGGAGTATACATCATCTTCAATTAATGGAGTACAAATTTTTGTAAAAACTTTTGTAGAAGACTCTTCATAATAAGAGACCTGATCTTCTTATGGCTTCTCTTCTGGATCTATCTGTTCAACCTCCTGCATGAAATATTAAAAAAAAAAATTATTCCTGAATAGAACCTCCAATCTAGTCCATAATTGATTTGGAGTTGATTCTTGTGATTCTTAAAATACTTGATGGAGAATTTCTGTAGAAATAGACAAGAACATAAATCCTATGTCCATATCTTGTCTATTGAAAAAGTCATTTTTCTCATCGGCGGAATCAGGCTCTACTTCCATTGCCATGGTTATCTGGTATAATCCTCTACTTCTAAGAAGAATTAGAATCTTTGGCTTCCACTCCAAATAGTTATGAGGTGTGAGAAGTATTATCACTGTGTAAAACATATATTCCATCTTTTTTGTGTTCTTCAATCTTTAGTACCTGGAAAAATAATTTGGTGTAGCTTTTTCTTCACGGTCCATTGGCTCTAATACAATGTAAATGTGTTGAACCTTCATAGAATAGATCTAGCTAGAAAATATCACACACATTTGCAGAGATAAATTGAGAAAGAAGAAGCGAGAGAGAAAGAATTGAATAATTCTCATTAACCATTTTTCACACTCAAAGAGTGAATAATTTACAATAGATATAAGATACATGAGTAACTAATGTTCCATAGTGGTGGTCCAGAGTGATCTGGTGACACACTAGCAATTACAGGAGTGAACTGCCACCTAGTCTAGTCTCTCAGGTAGTTATGGGAGTGAACTACCACCTAGTTGAGTTAACTAGTCAACTAGTCTTCAGTTAATTGACTAAACAGAGAGTAGTGAGGAGTTAACTCAGGAAATCAAGGGTAATTTGTTAGTCTAATGATGATCCAAATTCAAGTGAGAATTATCTTTTGATGATCCCAATGTTGCATGGTGACAAAACCAATGCAGTATCTAAACTCAACTCAACTAGTCAAACTGGCGTGTCAACTGAAAAAGAATATTATCCAAGTGGAATATTCTCCCCTAAAATATAGAATACTGGATAATGAATAATTATGACTAATAAACAAGGAAAAATCTTAGGAAAAATAAATTCTAGATGTGTGTGAAGTAACTCCAACAAGCCTTTCCATCCAAACCAGCCTAACCTGACCACATAAGGTCTAAATTTCAAAAATTTACAGTATTCTTTGAAAATGACATTAGAAACACATGATAATTTTGTTTTTGTTTCTCCTGAAAATCTTGATGACATAGTTGAGGAAGAGGTACCAGAAGAGGACTCATCCCCTCCTATTTTCGAGCACTTGTCGAACAACATATTTCAAGAAAATTTCAAAACTATCCACCCCTACAACACTAGGAGTAAAACACAAGCCAAGCCCATTGTGGAAACAAGTAAAAATGTGCCTCCTAAACAAAAAAGCAAGATGAAACTAGACAAAACTTAGCTGCCCCATTTTTAGAGTATGATTTAATCGAAGATCTGAAAAAACTAAGGGAAAATATTTATGTTTTTGAAGTGTTGAAATTTCCTCTTATTTTGCAGAAAATGCTTCAAACCATCGCTGAAAACAGTGAAAAGAATGATGTTAGCAGAAAAAAATCATCAGAAATTGATTCAAACACAGCTAAAAATGTTCCAACTAAAAATACATCTGAACCCCAAGACAAAAGGGACTTAGTAGAAAAAATTGTAGCAAATGTAAATAAAATCGTTTTAGGGACAAAACTAAAAAACCAGTAGAATTCTGATGTTTCTACATGGAAAAATGCCCTGCCTTTTTTATTAACCTTGAAAATTTTAATAGGAATGTACATAATTGCATGGTTGACTCTGGTGCATCATTAAACATGATTCCTCTTTTAGTATGCCAGAAAATTAATGCAGAGGTACAACTTTCTGATCTTAAAATTATTCAGCTAGATCGAATGATTGTTAAAGTGATCGGTGAGCTTAAGAATGTGTTGATTAAATTATCATCCAATCCTAAAGTTCATCAGATAATTGATATTATCGTTGTTGATATTCCTGAAGTTTATGGTCTTTTTTTAATCATAGATTGGTCAGAACAACTGCACAGTTATTTTGCTACAGACTAGTCTCACTTGTGGCTGCTTGAAAAGGGCGGTCCAATAAAATCAGAATAAACAGGGAACGTTATCTGAAGCATATTGTGACAGATCTGAATGATCCAAATGAGCCTTTCATTGCATCTGCAAATTCTATTGAAACACAGGGAATGGATACCTTTTTTGGTAACTTCATGACCGAAATTTCATCTATCACTGATTCGGGGAAGCAATCTGAAGTTACAGCCTATACTCAGACACCAGCTTTTCTGAATATGCCAAGTACTTCTAATAACACAAAAATATGGTCCTTATATTTTGATGGATCTAAATCCTGAGAAGGAGTAGGTGTTGGCTATGTACTCAGTGACAATACTAGTAGTAAAACTTTTATCACTTGTCGATTAGAGTTTGAATGTACTAACAACACAACTGAGTACGAAGCACTTTTGCAAGGACTTAGGAAAGCATTGGATATGGACGTGCAAAATTTGATAGTATTCGATGATTCAAAAATCATGGTCAAGCAGGTAAGAAACACAATACACTGTTTGTCTCTGCATATGAAAAGTTACTAAACCGAGGTATGGAGTTTGATGCATAAATTTTCAGCATTTAATATAAATTCTATTCCTAGGATGAGTAATTCAAAAACAGATCTACTAGCCAATGTTGTTTCTAAATTGTTGTCTGCTGAAGGTCTTTCTCCTAATGTGTTTTCGATCGAATTGTTGTTCAGGTCGTCGATTCCAGATAACGTCATAAACTGGAGAGCATTCGATGACGACCATCAGATAATCAACTTTCTATATATGGAAGACACCTTCCAGGATGCAGTTATTTATGAAGGCACTCATGACGAGAATCTCAGAGACTGCATCGTAATATCTGATCCTTGATCTCCTAAATCAACATCCGAGATGGTAAACTCTATCCCCATATCTCTTGTGAGATTAGAAAATTTTTATGACTTGCATGGTAAGTTTAGAGGGCTAGTCAACTACAAAACTAACAGTTCCTCTTTGATATATGAAACTATTAATTTAGGAACAAGAGATAATCCTCAAAATATTAATTTGGGAAAGGGATATTCCAAGTAAGAAAGATCCTCTTTCATAAAATTATTTAAATAATTTAAAGATGTATTTGCTTGGACATATGATGACCGGAAAACTTTTGACCCAAACATCATACAACATATAATCCCTATGAAGCCCCAGACTCGGCCTTTTCAACAGAAATTGAGGAAAATGCATCCTAAATTGGAACCTACGGTTAAAAAGGAACTAAACAAATTACTAACTACAAAGATAATTTTCTCAGTTAGGCATACTCAATGGGTGCCAAATTTAGTCCCTGTAAGGAAGAAAAGTGGTGAAATTCGACTCTGTGTCGATTTTGGTAACATAAACGGAGAGCCTAATAAAGACAAATACGTGGTTCCTCCAATGGATCAAATTATACAGCAAGTGCCTGGTTTTGAAAGAATATCTTTGTGAGACAGTTTTTTGGGATACAATCAGGTCCTTATGTCTCCTTCAAACCAACTTAAAACCACCTTTTGTACCCTATGGGGAACTTACGCCTATAAGAAAATTCCTTTTGGGCTAATAAATGTCGGTGCCACTTTCCAAATAGAAATGGATATTTCTTTCCATGGCCTCATTAACCAATTAGTTGTGGTCTATCTTGATGATGTCAATATCTTTTCTAAAAATAAGAAAGCTCACTTGTCTCACCTTAGGGTTGTCTTAGAATGATGCCGCAAGTTCGACATATCTCTCAACCCTAAGAAATCGATCTTTGCAATAGATCAGGGTAAACTGCTTGGGTTTATAGTGTCTAAGGATGGAATGATTATTGATACCAAAAGAACCCAAGCCATTGTTGGGTATGTGTTATATTCTTTGCACGAGTAGTAGTGTTTGAGTGCATGCACTGGGCGCATAGGGGGGTTAGAGGGGGGGGCGCCCCCAATTTT
This sequence comes from Picea engelmannii, assembly GCA_009831015.1. Lineage (NCBI taxonomy): Eukaryota > Viridiplantae > Streptophyta > Pinopsida > Pinales > Pinaceae > Picea > Picea engelmannii. Next base: position 128,848 of record ML783346.1, on the reverse strand, counting down.
TTTTTTTTTCAGGCCGACATATTTTCGCCGGGCCGACATATTTCCGAGACGACATATTTCCGGGACGACATATTTCCGGGACCACATGATATTAGGTGGTTTTTTGGCACATGGTTTTTGCCGATGGTTTTCTATTTCCGGTAAAGGAATTAGGGTTTTGGATGTCACTGGCTCCTATATGTATATTGTATTGTAAGTAATGTAAAACAATGTATGAATATAATATATGCTTGTTTTCCCAGTTTGGGTTTCCAGGTGAAAAATCTCAGTGTAATGTTTGTATTTGCCATTGTATCTTTTATGTTCTTTTTTGAATATCAGTTTGCAGTAGATATTGTACAAGGTTAGAATTTACATTTGGTATCAGAGCTTTATTGGCTTCAGGGGGACATCTTTGTCGTCAAGGGTTTGGCTCGGGACTGTGATAAGCCTTGTTACAGTGGGAGATCTGCGGTATTGTTTTTTCAGGTGAAAAGAAATGGCAAGCAATTCGAAGATGGAGATCAAGAAGTTTAATGGAAAAATCTTTGAGCTGTGGAATCTCAAGATGGAAGATCTTTTGGTGGATAGAGATCAGTGGATCACGATAGATCCAGGTACGGCACCTACAGGAACTTCTGCAAATGACTGGAAAAAGACGGATCGGAAGGCAAAGAGAACAATTCGACTGTGTCTCTCTGATTCAGTATTACTGAATGTGTCAGAGGAAGCTACAACCAAAGATTTATGGGAAAAGTTGGGGAAATTGTATCAATCTAAGTCCCTGGTAAATAAACTATTCCTCAGAAAGAAGCTGTATAACTTGAGGATGAGAGATGGAGACTCAGTGGCAGAGCATTTGAACGCCTTCAATACTGTGGTAAGTCAGTTAGTATCTGTTGATATTAAAATTTCAGATGAAGATAAATGTATCAGTTTGTTGTGTTC
>ML783346.1:107751-124681 GCA_009831015.1 Picea engelmannii | reverse complement strand
AAGAAAAGAAAGTATCACTGATGAAGGTGGACACTTTGAAGAATGTTGCAGATTCATTAACAAAATATGTGAGCACTGAGAAGTTCTCTTGGTGTAGAGGATCCATGGGCATTGCTGCCCTAGATTGTTGACTATGTAACCCTATAACCTCCTGTGTGCAAAGAAAACAACAAGTGGGAGAATGTTGGGTATGTGTTATATTCTTTGCACGAGTAGTAGTGTCTGAGCGCCTGCGCCGGGTGTGCAAGGGGGCGGAGCCCCCCGTGCGGGGGTTGGGGGGAAGTGCCCCTATAATTTTTTTTTTTCGAGCCGACATATTTCCGGGCCAACATATTTCCGGGACGACATATTTCCGGGACCACATGATATTAGGTGGTTTTTCGGCACATGGTTTTTGCTGATGGTTTTCTATTTCCGATAAAGGAATTAGGGTTTTGGACTAATCCAAGTCATTGGGTTAGGGTTTTGGATGCCGCTGGCTCCTATATGTATATTGTATTGTAAAAAATGTAAAACAATGTATGAATATAATATATGTTGGTTTTCCCGGTTTGGGTTTCCAGGTGAAAAATATCTGTGTAATGTTTGTATTTTCCATTGTATCTTTTCTGTTCTTTTCTGAATATCAGTTTGCAGTAGATATTGTACAAGGTTAGAATTTACAGCCATTGCTAAAATTCCCCCTCCTTCCAAAAAGGCCATGCAGTCCTTTTTGGGCAAGATAAATTTTGTGAGAAGACTTGTACCGAGCTTCTCATAAATGGTTAGACCATTAAAAAATCTAATTAAAAAGGATGTTTTGTACCGATGGGGACATCAACAAATTCAGTCTTTTAATTCAATTGGAAAATAAATAATGGAAGCTCCTTCTCTGATGAGTCCTGATTTTTCTCAAGATTTAACTCTTTACACTTTTTCCTATGACAGATCCTATGTCGTTGTGCTTACATAGAAAAATGTTGAAAGTAATGAGATACCCATTTCCTTCATGAGATCTGCTTTTAAAGGAGAAGAACTTAATTACCAAATAGTCGATCAACATGCATATGTTGTTTTTAAAGCACTGAAACACTTCTGGTCTTACCTATTAAAATCCAGAACTAAAGTTGTTGTTCCTTACCCCACAGTGAGAAACATGTTAGTACAAAAAGAGATGGGTGAGAAAAGAGAAAATTGGATGAAATCACTACTGGAATATGACCTTGAAATAACTCCTGCACAAATTGTTAGAGGTAAAGGCCTGTGTAAACTAGTGGCTAATTCAGATGAGAAACAAGAAAATCAAATAAACACATCAACCGTAAATCAACATAATGAAAAACAGATCAGTTGTGTACAAGCTACAACGAATTCTTGGTATGAGAACATTAGATTTTATTTAACGCATGGATCTGCTCCCCGCAATATTGATTCCAAAAGCAGAAGAGCACTTAGGCTTAAATCTGCATCTTTCCATTTAATCAATGATATTTTATTTTGAAATAACTTTTATGGTGTTTTTCTCTGTTGTTTAATGAGGAGTCTGGAAGAGTGTTGTCTGAACTTCATGCCATTGAAGCCGACGGTCATTTTGGTGGAGATACCACTTCCCACAAAGTGCTAAGGGCTAGATACTATTGGCCTACCCTATTTAAGGATGCTCATACGTTGTCCCGTAAGTGTATAATCTATCAAAAGGCTGCAGGACGGGTGAAAAAGGAAGCTTTTCCTTTGCAACCTGTTACTGTAGATGCACCTTTTCAACAATGGGGTCTAGACATCATAGACAAATCAATCCCTCTTCTTCAAAACAACACAAATACATCCTCACAACAATAGACTATTTTGCAAGATGGTCTGAAGTTGTACCTTTAAAATTGATCAACACCAATCAAGTAGTGTATTTTCTGAACTCCCACATCATTGCTCAATTTAGAATTCTCGAATGTTTAGTTTTTTATAACGCCTCTTATTTTTCGTCCCTTGACATGAATGTTTTTTCTCTGGAAAAAGGGACTAAACTAAAGTATTATGCCAGCTACTACCCTCAAGGAAATGGTCTATCATAATCAACAAATATGAATTTAATCAAGGTTATTAAAAGGATAGTTTCATAAAACCACAAGAATTGGCACAATGCATTGTATAATGCACTTTGGGCTGATAGGGTAACTCCAAAAGCTTCGGTTGGTAATTCCCCTTTCTTCCTCATCTATGGAAGAGAACCCATACTCCCCCCGCATGTCTTACTTACTTCTTTGCAACTATCGCAGAAAGTTCAGGAAGAAGAGAGCCCTCCTCTAGAAAATCGGATAAATGCTTTATTAAAACTAGAAGAGGTGAGAACATAAGCTAAACAGAAACTGGATCAACACAAAGAAATTGTGAAGAGTTGGTTCGATGCAAATTATTCTTCTGATAGCAATTTTTATGTTGGATATTTGGTTCTCAAGTGGGACAAAGCTCACGAGGGAAAGGGGGAACATACCAATTTTCAAAACCTGTGGCTGGGACCATTTTTTCTTTTCTGAAAAATTAGGTCCTATCTCTTTTCGTCTGCATAATTTGGAGGGCTAGTTGAACACCTTCTATTGGGGCTCAGAAATGTCCTATTTTCATCCATATTTCCCTTCATCATTATCCACATTTCATCACCCCATTAACCTTTCACGATATCATTTCCATAAATATACTTGGGTTTCACCTTATTGTTCTCCACTTTATTCATTTTAGTATTTAAAAGGAATTTGTGATTAAATGTTAGAAAATCAACATGTTTTCATATATATCTCAAATATGTGTGAGCTTTGTAATGTGTAGGAATATGAGAAGGATTAATTCAAAAGGACTTCTGGAATACTTCCTCCAACATTTCAATATTTGAGGAGATAATTCAAGCCCATTACAAGGAGAAGATCATGGAGATTTGGTTGGAATATATCTTATCCAAGATATATGAGAGATATGTGTGAGGATTTGAAGGGATTATATTTTGTAATAATGGGAAATAGGTTGAGAGAAAAGTGGATCTGTAATAATGAGATGGTTATCTTATCTTCAAGGCTCTCATGTATAAAAGAGAGTGCTCTCTCTTCATGAGATTTTAGTTGTAAGTAGAGAATTAGAGTAGTCATTAATGGTAGCCATTAGGATTCGAAAGAGAAAGGGATTCTTATCTTTGATTCATGGTTTTGGTTTTCATTCTTTCATTATTCTATTATGAAGATTGATTTGATTATTGAATGTAAGATTACTTCATTGGTGAGAGATCTCATGTGTTATTATGCCATTCAACTCTTCACTTGTTGTATTTTATCTTCCTTCATATAGTTCTCCATTTCTAGATTATTCTCCTTCATGCAGTTTCCCATTCCTAGATTAATTTCATTTATGCAAATAGATTAATTCAATTCCAAGTCGTGTGTTATATGAATGATTATATTTTAGTCGTGTCTTAGATTAGTGATTCAATTTTAGTCGTGTGTTAGATTAATGATTTTATTTCAGTTGTCTGTTAGATTAATGATTCAATTTTCGTCGTATCTTAAACATTAGATTATATTAGTTCCACTTCAATCATGCATATACTTTGCATGTGCTTCATCAGTTTACGAACCCCGAGTTGACAAATTAGATAGTTGGGCAAGTAATACAACTCAATTAATACAACATTATTTTGGCCCAATATAAGAATTGTCGTTCCCTTGTCATGATTGTTGTTCCTTTTGTTACGATTGTTGTTCCTTTTGTTGTTCATTTGAACAGAACAATTGATGTTCCTTTTGTTATGATTGTTTTCCCTTTGCAGGGTTCGCATCTCTGGAGGACGGGTATTGAAAACGAAAGTTAAGTAGGTGACAAGTAAAATGCTTGTGCCAACACCTACCTTTGGATGATGCATAAAGGTTATATTTTAAGACATCTTTAGAGCCCAACATTTTGGCGCCATTGTCGGGGAAGAACAATGGATTGAGGTATTAGTTTCTTTTTCATTTTAATTCATGCAAGTGTGATCTAAACGTGTATCTAAGGGGTCATAGAAGCTTGTGATAGGAGACTCCTCATGTTCTCTCTACCAACTAGGTAGAAGTAATTTCAATTTCTGCAAGATTAGTTTCAATTTTTGCAAGTGTGATCTAGATATGTTGGTAAGGGGACATAGAAGCTCATGAGAGGAGATTCCTCATGTTCTCCCTACCAACTAGGTAGAAGTAATTTCAATTTCTGCAAATTTCAATTCACGCAAAAGTAGTTTTAATTTTTATGTTCTACGTGTGTCGAGGGTCATAGAAGCTCGTGAGAGGAGACTCCTCACTGTCCCTACCAACAATCAGGAACGCTTTAATTTCCACAACTATGAAGAGTAATTTTTTCCATTTCAGTAAGAGTGATTTTATTCAAGTTTTTTTTCATTTAGATTTCAGTTTTGGGTGTTGTAAGAATCCTTTTTTTTAACATGATTTAACAATTAATTTAAGCTTGGAACAGCTTACGCAGATCCTAGAAAAAGTCGGGGTCTCCTCTTCTCTAGAAGAGGAGATCTTGACAGCAGTCGAAATCTTATTCACTCCTCCTGAGGCGAACAAAGAATCAACATGCGAAGCACCTTGCATATTTAATGAAGAACCATTAGGCATGAAAAAGGTCGAGGAGGACAACAAGGAGCTGCAGCATGATCTGAGTAAGACAAATTATGCCTATGACATCCTGATCAAACGTTGGTTCCAAGAAAGTACTAGGTTAGTTCCACTAGGTTTTCCTTTTTATTTTGTTAATTTAGAACTTCAACAGCTAATTTCGCATGCCCATACATATTCTCATTTGTCAATTGAGAAATTGAAAGATAACATACTTTTACTACTGTTACGTGAATGGCTCCACTGGAAGTTTAATTACACGTAACTAATTTCTAATTCTAATTAGCATAGAGTAGGTAGGATTTTATTTTTTTAGAATAAGTATGCTCTCCTCTACGCTTGGTGTGATCGCAAGGATCAGAAAATAGGATGACTCTGAAGTTTCAGGAATGATAAATTGTTGATAATGAAAAAATGCCCAATTCAATTATTTGTCTTCAATTTCAAATTATATATCTCCATTTGCTAAACAACATTTTTTCTTTAATTGTTTAAATTTCTCTTTTAAATCTAGGAATAATACAAAATTAAAATAAAAATTAAAAAAATGTTTATGTCATAAACTAGTTTTTTAATTTTATTTATTTATTTAGAATGCAAATAAAAACAAAATCTTAAAAAAAATAATAAAATAAATAAATAAATACAAAATGTAGAAATTGAACTGAAGATATCTGACAAACGAGAAACTGGGTTCTCTTGGTTTTTGGACAGGAAATGCATTATGTTATGATAAAAAAAACCCAGTGAATTTCAGGCCAACTTAGTACACAGTTTTCAAGAAAATTTGCATCATCACTTCCAACCATTTCTCTTATATCTTGAGATCCGTGGATCAGATGGATCTGATTTTTGGCGTGCAGAAGTATTGGGACCATAGGAACCTTCCCACAAAATTCCAGTTGAATCCAATATGAAGTTTGTGAGAAAATCATATCTGAAGTTTGTTGTAGCAGCGTGCAACAAAAACAATAACAATAATAATAAAAAATCGAATGCAATTCATATCACAATAATAGAATTTGGCTGAGAGATTTGATTTGTTGGGCGGAGGTTGTGGGATCCGTGCCACTATTTTAGCCACCTTCTTCTTCCATAATCTGCCAAATTAAATTCCCATTGCATGTCACAATAAACTTGCATGCTCTAGTGGTAATGCATTGGAGTTGTTGCTATAAATTTGTGATTTCAAATCTTGCACCCACCATTTTTGGGATTAACCCATTTTTGGGCAAATCCATAACCCAAGTCAATGCACATCTTCCACCTTAGCACGATCTGCTACAATTTAAAAATAACAATAAATAAATAAAACTTAAAAAATAAATCTTTCTAGTTTACTTAATTTTTTTATTTTTCTAGTTTATTTAGGAATAATCACATTTATAAAAAATAAATAAAAATAAATAAAAAAATAAAAATAAAACTCAAATCAAACATTCTAAAAATAAAAAAATTGCAAATGGATTTTCACATTTCCTGAAAGCATCATTAGAATCATGTTTTTATCTTGTTATGTTAAAATTATTGTGAAGTCACTTCACCAAGTATTCACGAAGAGTTTTGTCAAAAATGCGCTATCACCAACCGGTAAAAACGCATTTCATTTTTTCATTTGGTAGATAGCATTAGTATTAATTTCTGCACTTTATGTTTTCGATATTCTCACACTATTTGTTGCAGATTAGTGCTAAAAAATTTTAGGTTCAAATACAATCGAATTTCTTGCAGAGGTGATTTTCAAAAATCAAAAAACTTTTGAAAAGAAAGACTTGCTTTCTTGACTACTTGAAGGGGTTGTTACTCATCATAAACATCCTGACATTTGTTGTAGACAGAAACCTTTTCATAAACCCATTTGCGTCATGAATGTCTTCGTCCATTTCTCCTTCAAAGCATACTGTTCAACCCTGTGTTGAAGCCCATCTTCCATTGAATTATCCTTCATGAATTTGCACATGCCTATCTTTCTGAGTTGCATACATCTCTTTAGCTCTTGCAGTTCAATTTTCTTTGTCAATAAAACTATCCAACTCCCTTTCCATGACTACATTGCCTTGCCATACACACTGTTACTACTGAAATATTTTCATTTATAGTCCTACCACTCTTTTTATCATAACTTGTGTTGATTGATGTGGGATTCCTTAAGGCCCACCTTTCAACAAGTCTTTCCCCATCGACCTCAATACCTTATCTGGGATATATAATAGAGTCCATTTTGATTACCTGGAGGCTTGCATGCCTTAATGGAAAGTTCTCTCACTGACAATCATGGGAATACATCAATGTCCCTTAATCGTCAGATATTGCAAGTGGCTCGACATCATCTCATTCATTCACACTTCGCAAGATGTACTCGGGTACCTTGGCACTCATTGACATCAATGATGAGTTTCCTTGCATTGATTAACGACATTCATCATTGGTCAGTAATCCAGTGACTTCTTTTCATGCTTGACATCGACACATTCATTCGCATGATTAGAACTGTACCATCGGGTTTCGTAGTGGGTGAAGACTATACACTTTTCATGACTCTATCAGCAGTTACAACAGCATGACTTTAGCCATATGAGAGTACCATAGTTCCACTTTCATACTTTCTCTTTTCCATGATTCATTCAGCAACAATTTAGATTCCTCCACTCCACATTCTCTGATCCAGCAAACAACAGTCACTGTTACTGCATCAATCACTTTCCATATGATCCTACAACAGTGACATCTTCCATGCTCTAGCAGCCACTTCAACCATATTCCTATTGCATAGTTCATCAATATTTTGGGTAAGTGGAGGTATGTTATTTTCTAAACTTTAATCATGTAATTCCTCAACCGCTAGCAATGAATAATTTGGAAAATTCCCTCATCCAATTCCCTTTCCTTTTCACTTCTATGACTTATGCCATGTTGCATGAGGACATGCAACAATTTAAGTTGGGGGGTAGGGGACTTTATTCACTATCATCACTCCACTTTTCCACTACCATCATTCCATTTTTCATTTCATTCACCAGTTATGAACATTTTTTTTCCAACGATACTCTGTTGCACTTTGCTTCATAAGCATTGTTATATATATTGGCATGATTCACACATATACAAAAAAAGGGCTTTCTTATACTCAGTGATGTTTTCCTTATTTACATTGATAACATACATTTTCCAGTAAAAATATGAGCAAATTATTATCATAACAACAAGAGAACAAATAATGAAATGAATGGTGTTAACACAAGAACCAACATTCTTTATATTCATGGTTGTCACACAAGAACCAACCATTAGAAAAATGTCAGTTGTTCCTCATGTAAATCCCATCCTGGAAAACATTCATTATCATCACTCAAAGCCAACATTCAGATGCCAAAATTACTTGAAAAGATCCATGCATGGTTGCATGAGGACATGCAACAAGTTAAGTTGGGGGGTATGTTGGGGCTCAGAAATGTCATATTTTCATCCATCTTTCCCTTCATCATTCTCCACATTTCATCGCCCCATTAACCTTTCACGATATCATTTCCATAAATATACTTGGATTTCACCTTATTGTTCTCCACTTTATTCATTTAAGTATTTAAAAGGAATTTGTCATTAAATGTTAGAAAATCAACATGTTTTCATATACATCTCAAATATGTGTGAGCTTTGTAATGTGTAGGAATATGAGAAGGATTAATTCAAAAGGACTTATTGAATACTTCCTCCACCATTTCAATATTTGAGGAGATAATTCAAGCCCATTCCAAGGATAAGATCATGGAGATTTGGTTGGAATATCTTATCCAATATATATGAGAGATATGTTTGAGGATTTGAAGGGATCATATCTTGTAATAATGAGAAATAGGTTGAGAGAAAAGTGGATCTGCAATAATGAGATGGTTATCTTATCTTCAAGGCTCTTATGTATAAAAGAGAGTGCTCTCTCTTCATGAGATTTCAGTTGTAAGTAGAGAATTAGAGTAGTCATTAATGGTGGCCATTAGGATTCGAAAGAGAAAGGGATTCTTAGCTTTGATTCATAATTTTGGTTTTCATGCTTTCATTATTTTGTTATGAAGATTGATTTTATTATTGAATGTAAGATTGTTTCATTGGTGAGAGATCTCATGTGTTTTTATGGCATTCAACTCTTCACTTGTTGTATATTCTCTTCCTTCATGTAGTTTTCCATTTCTAGATTAATTTCCTTCACGCAATTTCTCATTCCTAGATTAATTTCATTTACGCAACTAGATTAATTCAATTCCAAGTCATGTGTTAGATCAATGATTCTATTTCAGTCATGTGTTAGATTAATGATTTAATTTCAGTCGTGTGTTAGATTAATGATTTTATTTCAGTTGTGTGTTAGATTAATGATTCAATTTCCATTGTAGCTTAAACATTATATTAGATTAGTTCCACTTCAATCTTGCATATACTTTGCCTGTGCTTCGCCATTTTATGAACCTCGGGTTGACAAATTAGATAGTTGGGCAAGTACTACAACTCAATTAATACAACATTATTTTGGCCCAATATAACGACTGTCGTTCCCTTGTCACGATTGTTGTTCCTTTTGTTGTTCATTTGAACGAAACGATTGTTGTTCCTTTTGTTATGATTGATGTTCCTTTTGTTGTTCATTTTAACGGAACAATTGATGTTCCTTTTTTTACGATTGTTGTCCCTTTGCAGGGGTTGCATCTATGGAGGACGTGTATTGAAAATGGAAGGTAAGTAGGCAACAAGTAAAATGCTTGTGCCAGCGCCTACCTTTGGATGATGCATAGAGGTTATATTTTAAGACATCTTTAGAGCCCATCACCTTCCCAGTGAATGGCCAAGCTCTCAAGAGGTATTTCACTTGATGATTTATGTTCCACCCTCTTGTAAATATTTTTGATTTTCTTTTCTGTTTTGAATTTTGGTTCTTTTCATTTTTCTTGATTTTGATTTGTTTTCTAAATAATCTTGAACAGTAAATGCTAAACTAAAATCAGCAAAAGTATGTTTCTGTTCAAATCAGTGTTTTTGGTTTCTCGTTCAAATTATAGGAAGATGTGATTATCCTTAACAAACTTCTAATGCCGCCCCTATTTTAATGAGAACAACTCAGTGTGCTTCCCCATCCTAGAGGTGATTTCTTAACATAAATCTAGTTGTCCAAATCATGGTGGACATCATCAAAACAGAAAAAATGATTCTTTAATGATCAAACTTTTCATCCCAAATTGTGAGATTTTCAATATCACCCCCCTCTCTTGAATATCATGAAGTTTCTACAAATTTATGAACAAATTCTAGAGAGTTGGAAGCATTGTAATGTGTGGGAAGTGTTTTCAAACCCGTCGGGACACTGAACAGGTATGTTGGCAGCGAGTAAATGCACTCATGATACCAAGGCAACCTTGTCGGGGTATTGAACAGGCCCGCTGGCAGCAAAGCAATGTCGAGTTTAAGAAGATTCTCAAGTATGTATTTTGATTTGATCAAGTATGAAGGTGTTTTTATCATGATTGGACAACTCTTCGATAGGATAGAATTACTAGAGTAGGTTAAATGACATCCCTGTCGAGGCTATGGATGCCTACTAGCAGCAGTGGCCCTGTCAACGATATCGAAGTTATTTGTATAAAAATTGCTACACACGTATTCTAAATTAGATACCAAATTACATTTTTGAACAGAAATACATCCAATGCTAAAATGTGTTATTTTCTGAGTTATGATTGGAATGCTTGATTGTTGTTAACTGTTTCCAAAAGTTTATTATATCTGAGCCCCTGACATAAATTTTCAAGTGATTCATAGATAATTGCTTCGCCCAGCATGTCGCCATTATTGGCAACCACTAATTCTGTCGATTTTAATCACAATTAAAATCACCACAAATAGATTATATCTTTCTGTAACTTCCAACTCCTTACATTTATAAACACTTATGTTTTTGGGACTTCAAGACGATGATTGGGTTAAACTTATCTTATTGAGTTTTTGTTTGAATTTCTGTTGGTTTTGTTTAAAATTCATGAATGCAAGCATGAAATTTAAACAAAATCTTGGTTTCGGTAATGATTTTGTAGTTTTATTTTCTACCTAAGAAATTTTACTTTGAAGGCATCTATATGTTACTAAATTGAAATTTTATAAGTGCATTGATCAATTGATTATCACATTTTTTATATATTATGAGATTTCCTATGGTTGATTATGTGGTTTTATTATTCATCCATAAGCGTGCTACAACTTTGGGTTAAAAATCGGTACATGTTCTTTGGTATATCAGTCATATCACATTCATGGCAATTGGTACAAGTCTGATGTACCCGTGACTACACCTCATCCCATTGTCCTGTGAAATTAATGAACCCATTCATTATTCGAATTGGCATTTGATATTGGTTGAGGGTTTGATATTCATTATGAGTAATGGCTCATAGTCATGCACACCCTCTAGTTTTTCATTTTTCCAAAATAATTTTATCGAGCATTGCAGTCTCCAAACTTTGTAGGTTTCGGGTCGTTGTGTTTTTCACAGACCTCTCCCTGCTTCTCATTTATTGGAAGCCTAAGTCTCCCTCTCGTGATATCTATTGTGTCTATTTCACAGTGTCCATGGCCCCTGTGGTTCGGATCGAACCAAATGACTATCAAGCTCTTCTTGCCCACGATGATGCCATAGATGATTTGAAGGCTCACGGTTGGGATGCCTTCCTCATGAAATCTGATGGTTACAACCTTGCGGTCGCACAGGCATTTGCACAAAATTTTGATGGGTTTAGGGCCAAGGTCGGGGATATGAAATTGGAGGTCACAGAGGACTTTGTAGCCCGAGAAACAAGACTCCTTCTGGAAGGCAAAAAGTGGTTTAAAAATGCCAAAATGGAGGATGTTCCATGGATCTTGGTCATGGTCTCTCGCAAGTATACCTACTCCCCTAAAGGTATTCCTATTAACCGTCTAAAACCTCGATGTCATGGCCTTGTTTTAATTTTGAAATAGTTTATAACATGCGAAGTCCGGTATGGTTTGGTCTTTTAATACCACATCCGATTGTTGATGATATTTTAGGGTTTAAACTGAACATGCCATTCTACTTGTTAATGAGCCTATACAAAATGTCGAAATGCTTTGAGAGATAGAGAATGAACTCTCTATTGAGCCTCTTTCATCAGAGGCTTATAAAAATAATGTTGTTATCCCACCTGTCACAGATCGGGGACACTTGGTAAAGTTTCTTAAGTCGAAGTGGTTTCACCCAACCCGAAAGCACAAAGAATTCACCTTTAAATGTGAACCCCATTTCTAATAACCCTGTAACCAAGAGTCAAGGGTTCAATTCACCTGATTTTTGTGAAATTAATGGACCTGTGTCTGTTTCTTTGGAAACTTACCGAGGTAAGAAACCACGATGTATTTTTTCACCCAGAAAATTCTTGGAACAGGTAGTGGATGAATTAAAAGGAATCGTTTCCCCTCTACTTGTTAATGAACAGAATTAGGGTCATAGTGACAAACCTACTGTCAAGAAATTTCGTAAGGGTAAGAAACAATGAAGCTCAAATTTGAATTTTGTGAATAAGAGGTCTCGTCGATTGATATCTAGGAGCTTAAGGAATTGAAAAAAGGATCATTTGAGCTCGATCTATACGATCGAGGTAAATGATCATTGTTCAGATCAAGAGATCAATGATTTCCTTGCTCAGGAATATCCAGATAACTAGTATCTCAAGAACGAAACTGTTGGTCAGGGTGAGAAGAATGATTTTGTGTCTAGGTTACCACTATTTCTGAAAGGCCAAGAAGGGTTTGCTGGCATTATTCATGACTTGAAACAGACCACAGGGAAGCATGAAATACCTCTTGCTGAATACAATCCACATCGGTCTGCTATAGCACCAGTACATTGTGACAGTTGCTTAGATTGGATAGAATGATATTATAGGGACATTTTGTTGTTGCGGGCACGAGTAAAACATATGGATTCTCTCAATGCTTTACTTGAATAGTAAAACCAAGAGTTGAAAGCATGTGCGGAGCGAGCAAATAAAATTCCCAAAAGATTCGGCAATATAATCATAAAAAATGCAACCAACTTCAATGCCATCATTAATTCGGAACTGTCTAATCCTTCACTTGCTAATTTCTAATGGTAAAAAATATTTTGTTTGGTTTTATTTCATTCTCTTATGAAAAATCAAAATAGGAAGATTTAATTTTGATTTTTTTTGTTAATAATAAGACCAGCTATAAAATATTTGGTTCTGTAGCCAGTCCATTTCTGAATATTAGTTAGCAGTATTTTCTAAATATCAATTTCATTTTTCTATCTACAGGAAAATGATAATTATGTTGTTGTTTACATGGATAAACCATCTTGGATCATACGCTCTATTATTCAGTAGTTTCTTTATTTTATGTTGATAAAACTTTGTTATTATTTTGACAAACCAACTCCTACAGGAGTGGTTTCCAATTGTACTATTTTTGTAATACTATCTATTTTGGGGGGATTGCACTCCAACTTGCATGATAAGAGTTTGTGAATCCTAAACTAGTTTAAATAGTGATCATTGTAAGTAGTGAAGACATATTTGGTTGGGATACATTAGGGACATATGATTTTGAAAGCTGTTATGGAGAGGTTTCTCACTATTTGTCTTTAGACCTGTGTGACGCTTACCCCATTCTATTTCGTTTATTGCCTCCATATTATGAAATATTATTATGTTTGATGCAACTTTAGTCTGGTTCTCATATGGTATTTCATATTGTTTAGTATTTTGATGATGTCTGTAATTTTTTATTCCATTTTACATATGTGATCAATCTGCCATTTTATTATTGTCAATTTATTCTAGATATTAAATCATGGATTATATTAATGCTTTGGATTGAGTTTCCTCTTTTTATAAGTGTTGATTATCATAAGATCACTAGATCTATACATTTATCTTTATGTTGTTATATTCTCACTCCAATGCATCCTTGAGTTTGTTTTGGGAATGTTATCACTGTTCTGTTACAAGTTTCCCTCATATGTAGGACAGTTAAGAGCTCGAATTACACTGGAAGATAAATTCAGTTTAACCATTAGTTACCCGTTAGTTTACTTGTTATTTAATTAGATTATTTATTAATGAAATAAGGGAAACTTGAATTATCTTTGAGTGTTTATCTACTCTTATTTCAATTACATTTGTTTAGTATTCATTAGTTTTAGACTTTTAAATATTCAAAAGAAAATAAAAAAATGTATGTGCTTTCTTTATCTCTTTTATAAACACTTTCAAGAACATCTGTTTCGCAAGATATCCAGTAAATCTCGCAAGTTGTATATACACTGTTCATAACCACCATAGATGATTTTAGGGGCGAAATTTCGCAAATGGGCAAAATTTTGGGATATAAAATTATGAAGGGGCGAATTTTTATTGAGGTAGTTTTTAAGAAAATTAATTTTTTTAGTCCAAATATTAAATTAAACAATATAAATGGTACATCATTAGCCCATTATAAAATAGAAATAAAATCCATGCAAACAAGATTCTCCCTTCGCATTTCATGGATAAATTTTAGATTCGCCTTGGATATTTTAGAATCCATTTTTTAAAAGAGTGAATCGTGCATATTCCCTAAACCATGGTGTTTTTGGAATTAATTCACATACATATCCTCAAATCAAGGCCATATGGCACTGATTTTGCCCACCAATTTTCATGGCTTTTCTTAGGGAATGATTTAGCCCATAGACTTTTGGTTTTTCCTTCCATTTCTAGTTTTTGTCATGTATTTATTTCCACATTTTATGGAACTTGGGCATTATAAATTATGGTAAAGGCTTACATGATTTTAGATCTAAACTCGTTACTCAACCAACCTTGATGTTGAATATGACTATAGAGGTATGCACATTCTTCCAACTCTTTGATGAATTTCGAAGGACATTTCCCCAGCTCTCTCGTGTGCTTCAAATCAGTCACACTGCACAAAATATCAGGTTGATGGAATTTGTTTTTTTGTATATAAATCAAGACTTTTAAGTAAGTAAAAATGTGACCAAAATAAAATTAATAATGTATTACCAAAAGCCAAAAATCTCTTCTTGTTCTTGAAATTACTGATTAATTTTTTTCACGTTCATAAAGTGAAGAACCAATAATAATTTATCTGGTACGTTTCATGGATTTTATGTAATCTTATTAAATTAGATAACTGCTTACTATTTCCAGTAATATGATGATTTATGTGATCATAAATTTCTAGAAACAATTAGCCAACCTATTTTCAACACTACAACATTAGGATTTTCTACCCATCAAAATATTTAATTATGAGGAGAATTTAGTGTGATCTATCTAATATTTGATTTGAATTGGATGCATTGCCTAGATTTATCTAACCCTTGATCAGGCTAATAACTAAAGTTAAAGGCGGTATGAAATGTCATATCTTGCAAAATGCAAGTTGTATCTACGCACTTCTTAGATTCAGAAAAATCACTTTAGAGGTTCACAAGGTAATATTATAAAATTTAGGTTCTTGATATAATATTATAAAATTTAGGTTCTTGCCATGGAATATCAAGAGCGAGTTAATATCTAAAATATTGTCGAGTTAATATCTAAAATATTGTCAATCTGCTGGATCATAAACAAAATCTAGAGCCAAAAAATCCATTAAAAATTATAGTTGTTCAACTCACATGGATTTAAACGATTCAAAATGTTGAAGATTCAATAGATTAGAAGGAAAGTGTGCACCCAATCTATGTTAATTATAAGTCCACAAAGTAACTGAAGTTTATACAGATAGTATAATAATGATTTGAATAATTTTGGTTTTATATTTTGGGACAAATAAATATTATTCTGTGTTAATTATAAGTCTACAAAGTAATTGAAGTTTACACATATAGTATAATAATGATTTCAATAATTTTGGTTTTATATTTTGGGACAAACAAATATTATTTCATGTTAATTATAAGCCGACAAAGTTTACACACATAGTATAATAATGATTTGAATAATTTTGGTTTTATATTTAGGGACAAACAAATATTATTATATTGTGTAAATTATACACATAATATAATAATGATTTGAATAATTTCGGTTTTATATTTTGGGACAAACAAATATTATTATATTGTGTAAATGAAAATAAAAATAAAGGAAATAATAATATTTGATGTTATCCTTTAAGATTTGAATAATTTTGGTTTTATATTTTAAGACAAATAAATATTATTATATTGTGTAAATGAAAATGAAAAAAGAAATAATATTTGATGTTATTCTTTAAATTGAGTAAGTTAAATTTTCATGATGGAATTACACCATAAGAGTGTTGAGCAAAATATATTTGATATAATAGAAAAAGATTGCAATCTACTTTCTTTAAAGCTAACTTATTGTTATTAATATAATATGAATATTACATGTTATATTATTTAAGCTTAAATTATTATAAAATTATCATTGTTTGATTATTGGAATTGGCATCTTATATTAATTAATTATTAATGATATTTTGCTTAAGTTATACATGAGAATAATAGTTGATGTATCATTTAAATTGCTCAAAATAAATGTATAATTGTTACGATATGTGTTGGATAAATATTCTTATATGTTATATCATTATTATATATTATAAATAATAATTATAAATTATATTATTATTATTATATTATAAATTATATCATTATTATATAGTATAAATAATAATTATAAATGTGTGTTTATTTAGTATAAGATTTTAGTATAAGATTTTTGTATTATGTTCACTACTACTTTATACGACAATATAATAAATACTAATTATAAATTTGTGTTGGGTAAGTTTAGTATAATATTTATGTATTATTTTTATTATTAATGTTTATAAGACAATTCATAACCAATTGATATTTGAAATTTTTAATTACATATATTATTTATGAATAGTGGAATATTTTTAATGAGGAATAACTTGATTATTTTATGTTGAAATTGTTTTTTAATTGATAATATTTTAAATTACCAAAAGCAATTATTTTGATAATATTTTAAATTATGAAAGATAATTATTTCGAATATATTTTATGTATGGAATATTTTTAATGAGGAATAACTTAATTATCTTATGTTGAGATTGTTCTTTAATTGATAATATTTTAAATTACTAAAAGTGATTATTTTGATAATATTTTAAATTATGAAAGATAATTATTTAGACTACATTTTATGTAGGAATTATTGTTATTGTGTAGCCTTGTAATATAGAATAGAATATGACTTGAAATAATTTCCATTCCTTCAATTTCAATTCGAAAT
>ML783346.1:30595-104145 GCA_009831015.1 Picea engelmannii | reverse complement strand
CTCAGTATAAGCATAACTCCAAAAAATGGTATCAGAGCAGGTTCCTTAAAAAAACTATTTAACCACTGGAAGGAAGATCTTGAGCACATATGGGTTATAAAGATGGTCTCCCTATAAACATAGCTCCTTTTTTCGATGAAACAAACTATGAATCATTTATTATAATAATGAAAACATATTTGAAGGCCCTTGGGTTTGATATTTGGGAATCAATCACAATAGGTTATACAAAAGAAGTTGGGAAGGAGTCAAGTGAAAACAGTGAGAAAGAAATAGATGTCATCTTGAGTGGCCTATCATATTATGAGAATGCCAAGGTAATGAAGTGTACATTAGATAAACAAAGTTGGGACAAGTTACAAATCATTTTTGAACAGAGAACCAGTTATTGTTCCAATTGTGAATCAAAGAAAAAGAATCACATTTTTTTAGAAAGATAAAAGGAGAACTTGGAAAATACAAAGGTAAAATACCCTACAAATGCTTTAATTGTGGTAGAATAGGAAATTTTGATACTAAGTGTCCATATGCAAAAAGGGAATATAGTGGTGATGAAGAAGAATCTCTCTCCATAACCATGGAAACAAATCCCACTAATGAAGAAAATGAAGATAATTAGAAAGAAAAGTGAGATTTAGAAGAAGAATATCTTGAAGCAGAACTTTTTAGTGCCTAAGAAGAAATAAACAGGATTAAGAAAAATAACTAGAATGGGTAATTATAGAAATATAAAGAGGAGGATCATGATCTTGAAGAAACAGAGAAGACAATTATCATCCTAAAAACTCAACTAGAAGAGGGAAAAATAATAGAAGAAGTGATGAGAAGCCCATTGAAAGAAAAGGAAGATGTTAAGGACATAACCTCCCTAACCCATCACGTAGATAGAATAATATAAGTCCATGTAATAAAGGCCAATCTTAATAAGGCCTAGCAATAAGGAAGAATAATTCAAATGTAAGAAGACCTAATAGAGGCTTCCACTTCTAGAAGGCTCTTCCTCTAGATTGTTCTTTTGGATAGATAGATTTAGTATAAATAGGAGTACAGGGTATGAGAAATATTGTCTTGGATATTATTGTAATAGATCTCTTCTCTGTAGGAGGTTTCCCCATTAAGGAGGCAAGTGAACATTGATATCATTAATCAAGGTTCTCTTTATGTTGTTATTCTGGTATTGTTCTGGTTATATCATTGTTGTTCTGCCATTTCTAGCTAAAATATTTTTGTTTCGCATACTATTTTATATTTGGAATACTACAAGTGGTATTAGATCACTTTCCTTGGCAGAAATTTGTGGGTTAAATTTTTTTCAGGGTAGAGACATATTTCGACATCTTAAAGCTATAGAGATATGTTGTTACATGCATAAACCTGCGGTCGATAAGTCATACACATAGTAAATACAATTAGTACTCAAGCGCACATCTGTTGGCCACCCTTGTAACCTCTGTTGGTACCCCTTCGAGTGGTAGCGCATCAGAAAACACTTGTATACGAATCAACCTAGATCACCAGAAGACCTCCACAGATAAACCGATCGACCACCTGACTTTTATATTTCTACCGAGAACAACATTCGAGAAGACACTCTAGTACTTGGGTAGTCGGATAGTATAGCTAAGGGCATGGTCTAACCTCCTTAGTTGGTGCCCTGAGATATTAGGTCGAGTACTACTATTGGACCCCGTACATATATCAAAGAGCTATAACACAGGGAAAACCCTTTTATGTATCTGTATACCCTAACCCTTGGGACAAAAAAAAAAAAGAAATAGAACATACAAGATATATTGTTGCATAATTATGCCTCCTTCATTTGGTTTGTGAAATTACTACACATTTCTTCCTGTTAATAATTTGGGAATTTCAACACTACAATATTCTTTAGATCAGAGCATAACTCTGTAGTAGTTCAAAAAAAAAAAAAATCTAGTATAGTGGTCTCATCGGCACACTTATTTGGTACCTATCCCACCGGGTTCCTCTCTTCGCCCTGATTCCAGTGATACCTATCATTTTTAACACATTTTTGTTTTCTGGACCTGACCCTTATTCGACACCCTTATTTGGACCTTATCCCATTGGATCACCCTTTTTTTTGTGATCGCAATGGTATCTATCATTTGAACCCTTCTTCTCCATGGTCCCACCCACCCCTCCAAACCCCTTTTGTTTCCCCTATACTATTTTCCTACTCATTTTTCCAAATAGCTACCACACGAGCCCAAGAACTGAATCCCCTGATTGCTGACACCCACTAGAACTAGGAAGACATCAAGAGTATCAATACCAACATTAGATCAATCAATTCGGCTATTGATATCCTCAAGGAACCATGTTCCCACATCAAAGATATTAAATACCTCAAAGAACAGTTCATGGGCCATTCCCAAAACCATTCCTCTTATGAACAACCATCTTATCAGGATGACCATGAATCTTCCCACTACCAAGGTCCTCATACTACCCACTTTTCTCAAGACCTCCACCCTCCCAGAATTGAGGTGAAAAAATTTGATGGATCAGACCCCATAGGCTGGGTCATCCAAATGGAACATTATTTCTCTTTGCATGGCATTACTGATGATTTTACCAAGCTTCATTATGGTGTCCCATATTTGGATCCAGAACGATGGCAATGGTGGCAATGGCAAAAAAAGGCATGCCAAGGGTATGTTTCTTAGACACAATTTGTGGACGAAATTTATGACCACTTTGACTCTGACACCCACCATTTAGGTCATTTGACCAAGTTAAAGCAGTCTCAAATAGTGGAAGACTTTATTGCCACATTTAAGCACTTGGATTTCAAAATGGATGGCATGTCAAATGCTTTCTTTAGGGAATTATTTATCAGTGGCCTTAAAGATGAGATTTGTGCCCATTTTCTCATGGCATGTCCCTGGACTTGGTTGGAAGATACTCAACGAGCCAAGGAAGAACAACAAATTGTATCCTCCCAAACCCATAAACCCTACTTTCCTCCTCTCCCTAAACCCACCTATTATGCCTCTCCTACAACTCCCCTTAAGATCTGGAAATTAAATAGGGATGAAACAAATGAACATCAACTCAAGGGTCTTTGTTATAATTTTGATGAAAAATATTTTCCTAGGCACAAGTGTAAGGAATAGAATATTTTTATGGGTATGAATGAGGATATTTCTGAAGAAGATGTTGTTGTTTCTCTTGTGGATGAACTACCACCACCATTAGACTTGACCCCACCCTCTGATCCACCATACGTTGACCCAGTGATTTCACTTAATTCCCTCATTGGATTCTCTGCTCTCCATACTCTCAAATCAATTGGTTACATAAAAAATAGGACAATCATCATCCATGTGGACAGTGGTAGCACCCATAACTTTATTCATCGCCGCATTGCCCAAGAATTCAATTGTTACATATGTGTCGTCAATAATTTTCAAATCATGATTGCTAATGGTGGTTCCATGAAATGTGGGGGATGATGTGAAAATGTGTGACTCCAAATTGGTTAGTATCACTTGAAATCCCATATGTTTTCTATAGACATGTGTGGTTGGGACATTGTTCTTGGTGTTGAATGGATACACACTCTAGGCCCCATTCTCATGGATTTTAAGGACTTAACCATGGAATTCTAACAGGAGGGACACAAATATAATTTCCAAGGCATCACAACAAGCTCCCCTGAGATCATCAGCTCCCATCGCATGGAAAAGCTCTTAAACAAAGGTCATTCTGGAATTATATCCCAACTCCACTCCACTCATGTTTGTTGAGACACCTTCTATGCATCCTAAACTCCAATCTATCCTCTCCCACCACCAAGTTATTTTTACCACCACCAAAGAACTTCCCCCTTCCCATGCATTCCATGATCATTCCATCCCTCTCATCCCGGGTAGTCTTCCTCCAAATGTTCGACCTTATCATCATCTCTTTTACCAGAAGAATGAAATTAAGAAAAATGTTCATGAATTTAGAAGTTAGTGTTATCCGTCTCAGTATTATCCCCTATTCTTCCCCTATGGTCAAGGTACTCAAGAAATAAGGTACTTGGCGCATGTGTCCTAATTTTTGTGCCCTCAACAATCTCACAATCAAAGACAATTTCCCCATTCCTGTCATTGATGACCTTTTGGATGAATTGAGTGGTGCTTAGTACTTCACCAAACTGGATCCACATTTTGGCTGCCACCAGATCCGTATGAAAGAAGAAGAAATTCCCAAGACTGTATTTCGCACTCACGAGGGTCATTATGAATTGTTGGTAATTCCCTTTGGATTGTGTAATGATCCTTACACTTTCCAAAGTCTTATGAATCATGTCTTCTACCCTTTTCTCCGTCATTTTGTCTTATTTTTCTTTGATGATATTCCCATCTATAGTAAAACTTGGGCATCCCATCTCTCCGTGAATCAAGTTCTCCATCTACTCTCTAAGAAACAACCTTTCCTCAAACAATCTAAATGTGCCTTTCGTGACTCAAAAGTGGAATATCTGGGTCATATTGTGGGAAAGGATGGTGTCCAAGTGGATCCTAAGAAAATTGAAATTATGCAAGATTGGCCTCTCCCAAAACTCTTAAGAGCTTACGTGGTTTTCTAGGTTTAACAGGTTATTATAGAAAGTTTGTTGGAAATATGGAAAGATTGCAGCTCCTCTCACTTCTCTCCTTAAAAATAATGCTTTCACTTGGAATTTAATTGTGGATCATGCCTTCCAAGCCTTAAAACATACTATATGATCGACCCATGTCCTAGCCCTCCCAGACTTCAAAAATACATTCATATTGGAATGTGATTCTTCTGGGAAAGGAACTAGAGCCATCCTCATGCAAGATGGAAGGCCTTTGGCCTTCACTAGCAAACAACTTTCTGAGCGACATTTGGGCCAATCCATTTATGAAAAGGAAATGTTAGGTATTTTGCATGATGTGGATATCTGACATCCTTATTTATTGGGTCAGTGATTCCAAATCAAAATTGATCATTATAGTATCAATTATTTCCTAGAACAACAAATTTCATCCTCGGCACAACAAAAATGGGTGACCAAGATATTTGGCTATGATTATGATATCATTTACAAGAAGGGAAAGGAAAATTTAGTGGTTGATGCTCTTTCCTAGAAATATGAATAAGATTGGTCCCTTTTCTCCCTCTCCCTCATTATACCATATTGGATAGAATATCTTCGTCGGGAATGGCTACAATACCCCAAAATTTCTATCTTGCTCCACCAATTGCAAGACAATTCTTCAGTTTCTACAGGGTACTATTGGCACAATGAAGAGATTCACTACAAAGGTTGTTTGTATTTATGCAAGAAATCCCAACTTAAATCCACAATGCTTTTTGAACTTCATGCCTCACCCACAATCATGCATTCAGGGTTTACCAAAACCTATGAATGAGTCAAATGTTCTTTTTTCTAGGAGGGTATGAAACAGGGAATCTGCACCTTTGTGGTTGAATGTAAGGTATGTCAACACAACAAGGGAGAAATTTTCAAAGATCCGGTCACACTCCAACTGCTTTTGATTCCCCCTTCTATTTGGCGATATATTTCTATGGATTTCATTATAAGATTACCTAAATTTGGCAATAATTCAGTAATCATGGTGGTTGTAGATCGCCTCTCCAAATATGCTCATTTTTGTGCTCTTCAACACCCATTCACAATTGCCACAATGGCTCAACTATTCATGGATAATATATTCAATATTCATGGCATGCCTATTTCTATTGTCTCTGACATAAACCCCACTTTCACCAACAATTTTTGGTAAGAATTGTTCAAGCTACATGGCACACAGTTGCATCTCAGCACTGCTTATCACCCCCAGATAGATGGCTAGACTGAAGTTTTCAATAAGTGTTTGGAAACATATTTGAGGTGTTTTTCATATGACAGGAAACATCGATGGGCTCAATGGTTACCCCTAGCTGAATGGTGGTACAACACATCTTACCATACATCTACTCCCATGACTCCTTTTGAAGCAGTCTATGGCCAAAATCCCTTGTCATATCTCTCCTATATTCTAGGGATATTGAAGGTTCAAGAGTTTGACAAAAATATTACAGTCCATGAGGATAATCTTCATTCCCTCAAATACAATTTGGTCATGGATCAAAATTTCATGAAGAAACAAGCAGATCAAGGTCGTTTTGAATGCCATTTTGTTGAAGGGGACCGAGTTTTTCTTCGACTACAACCTTATAAGTAGAACTCACTCAAATATAAACATTGTTAGAAACTTGAGCCCAAATTTTATGGTCCTTATACAGTTCTCAAGAATGTGGGATTGATGGCCTATCGATTAGCTCTACCTAGTCAATCAAAGCTCCTTCCTATTTTTCATGTTTCTTTCTTAAATAAGGTGATTGGAACTAAGTGCCAAACTCAAACTAGTCTCCTTGAGTTGGATGAAGAAGGTTCCATATGGTTGCAGCCACAAGAAGTCTTGGCCCAACTAGATCATTGTCTTCGTCAGCACACCATCAAGGAAGTGTTAGTCCAATGGAAAGATACACCTCCAAAAGATGCCACTTGGGAGTCGACCACCATTCTACAACAATTTCCTCATCTGAGGCCTTGAGGAAAAGGTTGTTCTTCAAGGGGGAGGGCATGTTAGGGACCTAACCTCCCTAACCCCTCATGTAGGTAGAATAATATAATTCCATGTAACAAAGGCCAATATTAATAAGGCCTAGCAATAAGGAAGAATAAGTCAAATGTAAGAAGACCTAATAGAAAATTCTACTTCTAGAAGGATCTTCCTCTATATTTTTATTTTGGATATATAGATTTAGTATAAATAGGAGCAGAGGGTATGAGAAATCTTGTCTTGCATATTATTATAATAGAGCTCTACTTTGCTGGAGGTTTTCCCCTCGAAGAGGCAAGTGAACATTGCTATCATTAATCAAGGTGCTCTTTTGGGTGTTATTATGGTATTATTCTGGTATTGTTCTGGTTATATCATTGTTGTTCTTCCATTTCTAGCTAAAATATTTATGTTCTGCATACTATTTTATATCTGGAATACTACAAAAGAAAATTGCAAGAAGCTACAATTTGAAATTGTTTCCTTAAGAAGGAACTAGAGAAAAAAATTGATCACTTGAGTAGAATCTTGAAGTTTGGAAAGACACTGAAATCTTAGATAATATTCTATGTTTCCAAAGATCACCATTCATCAAGGAAGGTCTTGGCTACGACGAAAAATAAAAAACCCCTTAGGGAGATGCAAGCACTAAGGTCACAAAGCCATCAGAAAAGGAAAATGAAGAAAATCCTTAAAGTTATATTCTCAAAGGCACCATCAATAATGAAAGAAATAGCAGAAAAGACAATGATGACTAGAAGAAACCTAATTCTTCTCACAAGAATAACAAGAATGAGTTCAGAAGAGTTGTTCCACCAAGAAGACCTTTCAGAAACTCATACCAAAATATCTTTCTTGGCTATTGTTTTTCTCGAAATAATTTTCGTTATAAGGCAATAGATTGTACAGCTTATGAAAGAAGTGATAATGTGAGATATAGAAATAAATTTTATTATAAGACCTCAAAGGATCACTATGTGAGAAACAAAACCACAAGTTCTCATTAGTTTGCTAATAGAAACTAAAATTCATTTTCTCCTCTACTTGATTAAAATATTGAATGCTATAAGTGTAATAACCATGGGCACATAGCACGTTATTTTAGGAGCATCATAGTAGGATCTCCTAATCAAAATATGGAAGACTATTTTCTTCCCAAACATAAAGAAGAAGACTCAAAGGTTTTCAAAAAGAAGCAAAAGAAAGAAATAGGGAGAGATGAAATTGTATGTGATGAGAAAGGATGTGATAATCTATATGAAGATGGCAAGTATATTCATTGTTTTTATTCTCACACGAAATATGTATACCCCATTTCTAGAAAAGGTAAGTCTGGGACATTTCCTTGTAAAAATAGAAATTCAATTTTTTAGTACTCTTCTAGAAAAGATAATTCATCTGATCAGTCCTAGTCAAAAAGGAATGTGGAGGAAGAAAAAAATTCAAATAAAGTCAATACTAAAGATTCACCCCATTCAAAACATCAATGCCATGAATTCAGAGTGGAAGGTTTGATCAATAAAAACAATTGAATAGAAGGATAAATTTTAGATACTTGTAGCAGAGACAAACTAGATAATGATGAATTGGAGATATACTTTTAAATTGCACATTGGAGTGTTTTAAGGGGAGCATAATATCAGGGGGAGTATCCATTTTCCATTTATGTCAAAGTACAAGAGGTTGCAAATAGAGGAAGTGAAGATACAAGGTAAGTTGTAGACAGAAGGAGTATCATAATTGACTATGGGTTGCCATCAATGAAATAGGGGGAGATTGTTTGAAATATTGTTGTAATTGATGTCAAAGACAGGAGGAAACTACAAATGTCCAAGATAACTATTGCAATATAGGGATTGTTCGAAACATTGTTTTTGGATTATTGATGCTCAATTTGGATACCCTATCTTTGAAGGAAATTTTATCCTATAGTTATAGATCAAATGGGAGCATAGGTTATATGATTGGAAATATTATTCCAAGACCTTTCCAATGGTGTATGAGATTCCCTCTAACTCCCTAGGAATGAGGAGATCTATGAATTTTTCCATTTGACAACCCAGCCAAAAATTTAGGTCATCTCAGCGAACCTTTATAGGTTGTCCGTGAAAGTGTGGAAAACAATATTATAAATACAAGATAGATTTGTGCATTTTTTGTGCAACCAAGAAAGAGATCAAGTATAATGTGTGAAGAAGTGATCTGGGGTGCACTAAAGGAGATGGGGTGTCTTATTTGGATCTAATGGTGTGCAAGAGAACTTTGAGCAATTTTTTGGGGATTTTCTTTTTCTTAAGGTGCACTATGAAGGACTAAAGGTCTATGATGTTGCAATGTGTGTTGTTTTGAGGTTATGATGCTGCAATGTGTGTTGTTGTGAGGTTATGATGTTGCGTTACAGGATCATATTATAGGAATGATTCTATAAGGCTCACTAGGGAAGGAAGGCTACATGTGACTAGGGTTTAAAGGATTTTCGGTGGAATGAAGCATGTGGGTGACGATATAAGTACTATTTGTATGAATATATTGGATTGGTGTCTATAAACATCTTGTTGAGTTGGTGCTTAGGTGAGGGGATTGGTGTCTCCAGTAGGTTGGTTCTTGCAAATATTGTAATAGTAGGTTGGTACCTATAGGTGCTAGTGAGTTGGTTTTCAATTGAGGAGATTGGTGTCTCTAGTAGGTTGTTGCCAACATCTTTCTTAGTTGGTGCTCAATTAAGGACATTGGTGTCTTCAGTAGGTTGGCTCCTACAATATTTTTAATAGTAGGTTGGTTCCTACAATCTATGTAACAGTAGGTTGGTTCCTATAGACATTTATAAAGATAATTTGTATGTTTTTATATCGATTGGGTTTCCATGTTAAACTCTATGCATTGTGGTTTGAGTTTATATGTGATTATTGTTTCTCAACTAATGAATGATTGTTGAATGGTTAAATAAATCAAAACATATCTTACACTAATTCACCCACCCCTCTTAGTATAAGCATAAGTTCAAAAATAAATAACTTGTTTTCAAAAAAAAAGGTCCAAGATACCTAATCTTGTTGGCTTTTTCTTCTCTTAGAGATTTCTCTCATGGAGGCTAGGGTTTGAAATTTCTTTCATGGAGAATATTTTCCAGGTAGGATCTGAAATCTTATCTCTTCTTTATTTCTTCTCTTCTTCCAAGTTACTTTTTTTTCCTTTCAGGGGATTAAGGAAAAGTTTAAGGATCCATGCTTATCTTAAACTATAGAAACCTTAACGAATCTTACTAATTCTTAATGTGGAAACTATAAAATGTTTGGCGATATTTTTATAAAAATATTGTAATTTCCAGGGATTTTATGTAGTTTGTAGAAAACTTTGGTGACGATTAGAGTAAAATATTTTTTTCCTATAGAATTTGGGTGAATCATTTTAGAAAATATCTAAATTGGTCCATTGTTTTTTGGAAAAAAACATGGAAAATTAGCCTAGGGGCCAAATTTAGCCAAAAAACATTTCCATACATGATGGGATTTCACTCACCGTTTTCGTGTTTATGATTATGTTGGTTTAATGGAGGTTCGAGATGTGATCAAGAACTTGACATATCTACCATTAAATATTTATGTACATATGAAGGGAAAAATATGTTAAAAAAAACGTGGCCCTATCTCTTGTAATTTATTTATCTTCTAGATTTGTTTTGATGAAAAGTAAAGAATGAGGGTTTTGCATTCATTTTCTTGTTGTATTATTTTTTATTGTGTTTAAAGAATGGAATTTCTCTGATGGATTGGTATGGTATCCCATGTTTTTCTATGTTTTCCTCTCATATGGCCACCTTGGATTCTTAGCCACCCCTCCCTTGTGTTTATGGCCCTACCATGACCCTTATGCATCTCATATTTTAGTCATTGGAATGACATCAAATTGATGTAGGGAATAACCCATTTGCTTCTACATGGGTTACTTCTCCTAAAGGAGTGGAGTTGCCTTCCCTCCCTGATCAAAATCTGGACCAGGGGTCAATTTAGCTCAAAAATCAAAGTTCTTGGAATTGTCTAAAAGTGAACAAGAGCGTAGGCTTCATCATTACGAACCGAACGCAACTCGTTTGGGTTCAAACGGACGTCGGGAGAGAGAGATATCGTATTCTGTTCAAATTTACAAACAAGTAAAAAAATTGTGTTGACTGTATAGTCCGTACACGCTCATGTGGCAGGTCGCACGACATGTGGCAGGCCATACAATATGTGGCAGACAGGCATTTGGATAGTTGGCAAGTGACTTGGCATGTTTGGCAGCGAACGAAATGATGACACGTGGCCCGGTCAATGGTCGCCATGTGTCATCCATTTATTGGTTTAAAACTTATGTCGTTGGCCGAAGTCAAGCCTGCGACCTCCGGGCAGGAGCAAAGACTTGTCAAAGAGCCGCCAACTGGCGTGCCACCAGTTGTTCCTTGTTATATATATATATATATATATATATATATATATATGTTTGTATATGCGTGTGGTTTGGGGCGCGACTAGGTCGGGGCTTAGACCCAGCCCTTGGTCGCACGATATGTTACATATAACCCACAGCTATATCATATGGGCGTGCATGCGCAGTTGTGTTTGTTCCAATGGTTATATCAATGACCCGCCATTTGGAATTTGACTATTGGCTTATGTAAAGGGAGCCTATGTTAATGCTAGCACGTGAACGCATGGCTCATCCGACCTGGCCCTTGATGGTTAGGGGCTAGGTGCGCCCGTAATTGTCCTATAGTTTGAAAGGTTTTGTGGTTATGTGCATGTGCTAGGTTTTAGCACGAATTCGGAGCGTGTTCTTGGTTAGAATGCCCAGAGGTGCATTTTGGCGAACCAAAGACAACAAACTTGAAGGAAGAGAATGGCAAGAGGCCTATCTTCTTCATTTTTTGGCCAAATGAGGTGTTGTAAAAGCCCAACTAGGGGTTTTTGGACATTCTAAATCCATTGGCACTATTTTTATAGAAATTTGAAGACTTATTTTGTAGGTTTTTAACCATTGAAGTTTCAGAGAGCTCTAGGGAGCTTGAAGCCCTCATTGTTTGAGGTCTTGCTCAGATGAGCCTATGTTTGTTTTTTGTGATTGAATAATCATTTTTGACTAATTATTATGCTCTGAACACTTTGGGATAGGTTTTAGATCCATTTGAGGACTTTTATAGGTGTTTTTCCACAAAGAAGCTCAGGGAAGCTTAAGGCCACATGTAGAAGAGGTCATGCCCGGATGAGCCATGATCCGTTTTCAGAGTTCTATTAGTCATTTTTGGGGTTTTTATGTATTATGATCCCAATGGTACAGCCATAATTTCCATTGGAGTTGAGCAGCAACTTGTAAAAGAATATTTGACAAATTAATCCCAGAGAGCCAAGTCCATTGATGGAGGCTCAAGGAGATGTAGCCCGGAGAGGGGTGAACTCCTTTATCATGTTGTTATTGTTGTGAGTGTTTGCTGGTTATTATTTGCTGCAAGTTATTTTTGTTTTTGTATTTATGAAAACAACATATTTAATCTTGCAAACACCTCACACATAACCATTTAAAAGAAGCATGAATTTAACACATAATTTATCTTGCATATATTTTAACACATGGAGCAAGGTCCTGTAAAGTTTATTTAATGAAGTAGAGGGTTCTTGCATAGCATAACAAGTCAGCCCACTATTTCCAGATCAGGTGGTATCAGAGCATAATTTGTTTTGCTCATGTGATTGTCATTGAGAGCTTGGGATTTAGCTATTGGTATTTATGCAAGTTTTGTGTTGAAGTTTGATATCTTGCAAGGATGGAGGAAGCTTCAAACATTGATAGTTCTCATACCTCTTCATTATCCAAGTTCTTTGACAAAGAGATGTTGAAGGAATTATTAACCATGAGAGATGTGGTGAAAGAGATGTGTGAAGCTAGAAAGAAGAGCATTTCCCTTGAAGAGCAGTTTATGGCCATGAAGGAGGAGAAAGACCAGCTTCTTGAAAAGTTGCATGAGATGGAGACTCAACTCCATGAGGCAAAGGAAACCCTTACCAAATACATGCATGAACATAAGGTATGTAATGTTAGTTTATCTTCAAATTCCTCTCAAGATGAACGTTTTGGTGTTTTTGAAAATCACACAAGAGGAATAGGGTCCAAGTTATTGTTAAAAATGGGCTATGAAGGTAAAGGGCTAGGCAAGCATGCACAAGGCATTGTTGAGCCTATTGTTGTTGAAGAGAGACCCAAGTATTGTGGTCTTGGATATGAACGAAGAGATGGAGAAAATTCCAAAGTTGAGGAGACAAGGGAAAAAGTTCCAAGAACAAATTTTGTTTCAAGTTCACCTCCTCAAGAAGGCTATAAAGGTGAAAGTTCAAGAACTTTTGTTTAAAGTTCAATCTCTTCAGCATGCAAAGTATGTGTTCAAGATGAATGCAAATGTGTGAAATGAAAGATTTGTGACAGTGATGAAGACAAGAACACTGTTGTTGGTCTTCAAAGGAGAGCTTGTAACTCTTCAAATTCACCTCCTCAAAGAGGCGATAAAGGTGAATGTTCAAGGTATAATTCTGCTTATCATTCAGTTGCTTTTGATTATGTTAAGCATGATAAATTTGTATGTAAAAATGGAAGAAAAAGTTCATGTACATATTGTGGTTTATATAACCATCATATTTCAAAATGTTGGAAAAGATTAACCGCTTTCAGGAAACTTTCCAAGCAAAGACAACTTGAAAAGAGGATGCAAAAGATTTGCACTCATTGTCAGAAGAGGGGTCATCTGATTGACCAATGTTGGAAATTGCATCCAACGATTCATCTGCAGCATAAGAAGCAGATGGATAGAGAGATTGACAAGAATGAAAGAGGATATTGCATCATTGATGTGTGTCAAGATAATTCACAAGAGGACGATTTTCAGCAGAAAAAGTCACCGTTGAGGTGGCTTGGTAAGAAATGGTTGGATTTCTTGAGCAAGTAAGGCTTGCATTTTCTGTTGTAAATGCACTTTTCAGCCTTATGTGTGCATTTATGTTGAGAGTATGACAAGTTGCAACAGTTTATCATAAATTTTATGATGCAAGTTTGCATGTGAATGCAATTTGTGTGAAGGCATTCTTGCTATTGCACAACTTCGCCAGGAGGATGTGAAAGATGGATATGATTTTCACTTGTTATAGCCATATATCTTTTTCATGTTCAGATCTTATGTACCCACATGTTACAGGGCTTATGTACTTATGTTTGTACTGGAAGGAGAGTTGAAGAGTCATGCACATGCATTTGTTTTTGTATGTGTAAACAGTGAACCTGGTGATAGTTCATCATGAATGACTAATGATTGTAACATGATTGTGTATCATGTTTGTCGACTTGTCATTGGGAAGGTTGATATGTTTCAAATGAGTCTCGACTGGTGTCAATGATTGTCTGACAACTATGTTGTGTCAATCATGTTTTTCAACTTGTGTTTAGTCGATGGTGTTTGTTTGGTTGTAAGTTGATTTTGAGTACACCGAGATACAAGAAAACACCATGTTCTTTGATGAAGTACAATATGCAACAGTTTGTTTGAAGAGAAAAAGACTTCGTTGGCATGGTTTTCAGTCTTGTATAAATTTGATTTCAAGATTGATTGTTTTCTTGGCTTGTGACAAGATGTCGCAAGAAAGTTTTTGCAGCCATTGGGGAGCAAATTGTGTTGACATCAAAGAGTTCACAAGAGGGACTTGATTCTCAGTGGGAAGTTTGGCAGTCTTCCAAGCACAAAGATAACAGTGGGTCAACAGCAGCCAGAGAACAGTGGTTGAGGGACATAGTCAGTTGCAGTGCAAGGCATGTCAAGGTATCTAGGTGATTGTCAAAAAGAATTTTCAAGTAGAATCAGTTAATAGAACTTTAAAGAGGAGGAGTATTGAATCTCAAATAGATAATCATAATATTTTGTGGGTCCAAAAGCCTTTCAGTGGGAAAGCGTGATCAAAATCTGGACCAGGGGTCAATTTAGCTCAAAAATTAAAGTTCTCAAAATTGCCTCAAAATGAATGAGAGCATTGGCCTCGTCATTACGAACCCAATGCAACTTGTTTGGGTTCAAACAGACGTCGGGAGTGAGAGATATCACGTTCTGTTCAAATTTACAAACAGGTAAAAAAATTGTGCTAATTGTACAGTCCATACACACTGACGTGGAAGGTCGCACAACAAGTGGCAGGCTGTACAACACGTGGCAGACAGGCATTCAGATAGTTGGCAGGTGACTTGGCATGTTTGGCAGTGAACAGAATGACGACACGTGGCCCAGTCAATGGCCGCCACATGTCATCCATTTATTGGTTTAAAACTTATGTCGTTGGCCAAAGTCGACCCCGTGAACTCCAGGAAGGGGCAAAGACTTGGCAAAGAGCCACCAACCAGCATGCCACCAATTGTTCCTTGTTATATATATGGTGCAATATATATATATATATATATATGTTTGTATATGTGTGTGGTTTGAGGCGCGACCGGGTCGGGGCTTAGCCCCGGCCCTTGGTCGCACGATATGTTACATATAACCCACAGCTATATCATATGGGCGCATGCGCATGGTTGTGTTTGTTCCAACGGTTATTTCAATGACCCGCCATTTGGCCTTTGACCATTGGCTTATGTAACGGGAGCCTATGTTAATGCTAGCATGTGGACGCATGTGTCATACGACCTGGCCCTTGACGGTTAGGGGCTAGGTGCACCCGTAACTGTCCTACAGTTTGAACGGTTTTGTGGTTATGCACATGTGCTAGGTTTTAGCATGAATTTGGAGCGTGTTCTTGGTTAGAACACCCAGAGGTGCGTTTTGGCGAACCAGAGACAGCAAGCTTGAAGGAAGACAATGGCATGAGGCCTATCTTCTTCATTTTTTGGCCAAATGAGGTGTCGTAAAAGCCCAGCTAGGGGTTTTTGGACGTTCTGAATCCATTGGAACTATTTTTACAACCATTTGTAGACTTATTTTGTAGGTTTTTAACCATTGAAGTTTCAGAGAGCTCTAGGGAGCTTGAAGACCTCATTGTTTGAGGTCTTGCTCAGATGAGCCTATGTTTGTTTTCTGTGATTGAATAATCATTTTTGACTAATTATTATGCTATGAACACTTTGGGATAGGTTTCAGATCCATTTGAGGACTTTTACAGGTGTTTTTTTCCACAAAGAAGCTCAGGGAAGCTTAAGGCCACATGTAGAAGAGGTCATGCCCGAATGAGCCATGATCCGTTTTCAGAGTTCTATTAGTCATTTTTGGGGTTTTTATGTATTTTGATCCCAATGGTACATCCAGAATTTCCATTGGAATTGAGAAGATGCTTGTAAAAGAATCTTTGACAAATTAATCCCAGAGAGCCATGTCCATTGATGGAGGCTCAAGGAGATGTAGCCCGGAGAGGGGTGAACTCCTTTATCATGTTGTTATTGTTGTGAGTGTTTGTTGGTTATTATTTTCTGCAAGTAATTTTTGCTATTGTATTTATGAAAACAACATATTTAATCTTGCAAAGACCTCACACATAACCATTTAAAATAAGCATGAATTTAACACATAATTTATCTTGCATATATTTTAACACATGGAGCAAGGTCCTGTAAATTTTATTTAATGAAGTAGAGGGTTCTTGCATAGCATAACAAGTCAGCCCACTATTTTCAGATCACTCCCATAGCTCTCAAAGGGTATTCATAAACTCTCTATTAGGTGTCTCCCTTCACATGAAGTGATATCATGGATCTTGTTTCTCTCATGGGAACCTATAACTTCAAGAGATCTCCACAAGGGTTGGCC
This sequence comes from Picea engelmannii, assembly GCA_009831015.1. Lineage (NCBI taxonomy): Eukaryota > Viridiplantae > Streptophyta > Pinopsida > Pinales > Pinaceae > Picea > Picea engelmannii. Next base: position 87,735 of record ML783346.1, on the reverse strand, counting down.
CAATCCTACTTTGCAAACTATCAATAGTGCCTCCCAATAATAACCCTCTTGGCCTTCGTACCCCACCCCCCTCACACCCTCATGCAGTATACTATGTCACAAGCTACATAGACTTCAATCAGTCTTATCCACAGAGAATACTACTTCACTATGTGATTTGTAGCAGGATATTTACTTTCCATATATTATTAGACACTTCCTCAATCATGCAGTTTAAGCCTTCTCATGAACTTTCAATAAAACCATAAACAAGGGAAATAAAAATTTCTTTTAAAAAGAAAAGGCTTTGAATTGTTTGTTTTAAACCCACACTTAGAACAACTATTTCAAGTTCATATTGATGGGTTGTTTGTTTCTTATGCCCACAATGGATTTATGTCTAAGATTTTAGAATTTTGAATTAAAGATTTAAATTACTAGAAGAATTTTCTAACCATGTTGCTATCAACCTATACTTTTAACTAGCTTTAACTTTATTTACAATATATATAGGTTTTTTAATGGGTTATGTATTTTTCTTGTTCATGTTTAATGAAAATATGTAGTTTTGATCACATATTTGGAGGACTTGTATAGGGTTTGTCTTTTGTTTTACCTAAGAGGAAACTATCTCGTATCCATATAGAATTGGAAGGCAACAAGCTAGAACAAGAGGCTTTGACGTTGTTGGTGGCAGGATTTAACTACTAGATGGTACATGAATTTCACATGAAACTTGTGTTTTCCATGTAGTCAACATATTATTCTATTTTCATAGTAGCAATAATCTTGCAACTATTTCATCTTGTGTTCTAATGACTGATAAGTAGTATACAAGTTATCCTTATTTTGAAATACAAGAAATAGTTTTTGTGAATATATTTTTCTCTATTGGATTTTTTCCTCATGCTTGTATGTTTGTATTGTGGCCAAGTTGAAAAGTGCACCCCCTCTTCATAGGTTGCACATATAACATAAGGAGACTTACCATTCTTATCGTAGGGTAATTATCTAGGATGTTAAAATAAGAATTAAATATAATTCATAGGTACCTATTGTAAATGAGATATTTATTGTAATATTGTTGCTAGTAGTTCTCACACTCTTGAAGTCTTGTTAATATAATTCTACCTTCACTCTTTTCGTGTTAAGGAAATGTTTGCTATGTTTTAGCCTCTCTCACAAGCTCCTTTTTTGTTAAGAAATTATTTTCTTTGCTAAATCATTTTCCTATTGTTCGAGGCATTCTATATATTCATATGTCTTATGATAGTTATTGTTAACTATGTGATTACTCACAAACAAAATGACATAATCAATAGGGAAATTTGTAGGGGATAAATTTTTCCCATGGGTTGATTTTTCAAGATGTTTTCCAAAAAAAGGTTCTCCAATTTCCAATTTTTTTTTAAATGATTTGGCCAAATTTTGTATGATAAAAGTATTTTTTTCTAAAAATCACCAAAAGTTTCTAGAAACTATATAAAATCCTTATAAATTTGAACATTTTAACAAAAATATCGCCCAAACATTTTATGGTTGTCATTTTAAGATTTAGTAAGATTCATGAAGGTTTCTACACTTCAAAATAAGTAATATGGATCCTTAGATTTTTTTGTAGACTAATAATAAGTACTTAGGTGAAGATAAGAAACTTGAGAAAAGCTAGAGACAAGATAGGAAAGTCCATTAAAAATTTTGAGTAATAACCACCACATGTAAAAGAAGGATGGAAAAAATAATTTAACCCAAATAATCATGAGAAGCTCATTACATATTAATAGGATCCCATACCATAGTGATGCAAGATAAAAAAAAATAATAATGAATTTGAAACACAATTAAAACATAATATTGACATCATTACCAAAACAACCACCCAGTCTAGTGAAATCATCATCAAGATGGTGTTAAAAATAAAATGGCATAATCAAAAGTAGTCACATTAAGATAGGAAACCTAAGAATGAATAGAGATAAAATAAGACTTTGGTCTTAGCAAGAAACCTCCAAATTTGGATTAAATTCAACACATACAAACTATAATTTTGGGTTAACAAGGAGTTACAAAATGGAATTTCAAAGCAAGGTAAACCTATACAATGCATTTTTCAGAGAATATAAGAATGTTTTTGTTATAGAAAGATTTGCCTCACCCTATGCAATCTTGCACATAGGGCCTTTTTCCATTTCCCTATGCAGACTTGAAGTCCCTTTTTACAAATCGTAGAGCTAAAAATATATTTTTTCCACATATACGCACCCTGTCTACTATACAACATGCGTATATGTAGGTTGCACCACTACATCTCGCGTACATCGAAAAATGTGCCCAAAATTAAAAAAATGGTGTTGAGTTTCCATGTTAGGTCACAAGATCAATGATCCTTGGCCTTCCATATACTGGAAACATTCTGACTTGGCCCTTCAGTTCCACTTGAAGGATATAAATAGGTCGAATCTGAGCTATGGAAAGGAGGAGAAAGAATTCAACTTTGAGAGAAACGTTAATCTGGAGAAATTATTCACTTCACATCGAGTTTTCATCCCTTTGTCCTTTAAGTCTGAACACATTGTTCATCCCCCAAGCTCTTCCCTTGTAGATTGAGAACTTCATTGTCTCTCTTATTTGAGATTTCCTTTGGTGGAGGATTGAAGTGGTGGAGGCCAAGCTAGAAGGAACTTAGTTTCTTGGTTATGAACTGTGACGACAAAGAAGTTTGTAATTTATTCACTTATGTTGATTATATCTTAATAGAAATACTCTTTTATTGTCCAATTAATATCTTGCAAATATTTGATTATTATTCCATGTGTGTATTTTTTATGAATGTTGATGGATTATGATATTGAATGTGATAACATCATATATTATCACCATATGTTTGCATTGCTTGATTGTTGAGGACTAGTTGCAGGTATATTGCTTTGGGTCAAGTGCTCAACGGTGGAATTCATCAAACGTCTGGATGAGATAGGCCTTTTATATTGTCTTGATAGCATATTTGTCTATATAGAATACTTGAGATTTAGGTTGATTTCTGTAGTCATTTCCATCTGTTGTGGTTTACCCGTAGCCATAGAGAGATTTTCCTCATAACAGAATTGTCAACCATATTGGGGATTGAATATTATTTTTTGGGATTTGGAGTGTTTTTCTCCTTAGATTTCTATTGTTCGTATTGAGTTTCTTGTCGTATGATTGCTTGACATCCTCTCTTCACTCTGGGCCTGAGTATTTCAGCCTTCTCCTTAGCCTAGCTATGTTTTGAACATATACATGGGTTTTTTCTTGACAGTCGCGTACATATGCATGTTGTCGTTCTACAAGCTGCGTACATATGCATTTTCCCTTGAACAATTGTGTACATCAACCTTTATTGCTTGATTGCTGGGTTGGTGGTTGTTGGGTATGTTTTGATGATTGTTGAGTTTTCTTGGGTCTCTGTAGTGACTGTTAAGTGTCTATGGGGTGGTAGGAAACCTGTCTTTGGTTGATTTTTTGGGCAGTGCCTTTCTTATCATCTTTTCATTTTGATTGTCCTTGCACCTTGGGCTGGGTGTTTTGCTCCTTGATATCCTACTTGGGTTGTCTCTGTCTATACACAGTAGAGTATTTATATAAAGTTGTTGTTCAGTCCTTGCATTTTCATTTTTCTTATATTGAAAATACAAAAATATTAGGCATTTTACATTGATTGGCATTTTGATCACTTGAGTCTTTGTCATTTATCTTAGTGCATGTAAAGAAAGATTTCTTTTTTATTTATAATTGCCTAATTGAATTGAAGATTGCATTTTTAAGAAACATATCATTTATTGAAAATTGAAGTTAGGACTTTGCATTGTATTCATATTCATTTATTTTACTTGCTAAGTCATAACATCACTAGTTTCACGACCGTGCCTTTTGAGTAAGCAAGGTCATTAAAATTAACACTATAATTTAGATTAGTAACAATTTTATTTTCTAGGGTGCACAAACTAGCTTAGGATTTAGTGCCTTGGAATAGGATTTTGTGAGTAAACTTCTCCAAGGCTATTAAATCAACATATGTGTCTGACTAAGGGAGTGGAGAAATCCATTGTATAATCGGTAATATCAGGAGGCTCCACTTAAACCGAAGTTAAGCACAAGGTCGCGTGAGGTCGGTTGAAGGGATATCACCCCAATACCTTTTAGCATCAGAGATATTTCTAGGGATATATTCGTATCTGGGGATCTTGCTAGTGCCATTACCTCTGTGAGAGGCAGTGCTTTCAAGGTTTTAGGCTTTTCTACCCTGCCCATATGGTGGACCTTAATTACGATTGTTCACTTGTGCATCGGTTATATCATGGTTGATTAGTTGCTTGAATTAGGTACCACATAGGTTACTTGGAGGGGTTATTCTGCAGGTACCCTAGGTTAGATAAGGGTCGAACAACAAACACCCTTTATGGAGGATTACCTCTTTGAGGGGATCTGATCGACTGGTTGTTAATCCCACGAGGGCCCTTATAACTGATTTTGATACCTCCGATCTTTAGTAGGGAGTTTCAGGCCCCTCTTGGGTGAGGCATACCTAATTTAGGGGGGGAGGCCCCTTTCAGCCACTTTATCCTATTTGTGTGCATATTGTCCTTATGTTTATTTTATTTTGGTGTGCTCTTTGATTATTAGTTGACCATAGGATATTATATTGCGCCTTGAGTTTTCATTATCATGGATAGTGGAGATCCTTTGACTCCCTCATTTACCGCTACCTCCCCCATGACATTCACTCATTTCATGGGGATGAATCTGTCTACTTTTAATAATGGTATGCATAATTATGGTACTCAGTCAATTCCTTGGGTCTCTAATCATTTTTCTCATCATATGCTAGATATAACTTCTCACTTGCCATCCTCAGTCTCGCCTCTTTATGTGAATCCAACTTTTGGGTCTAGGGGCATGATGCCTCCTTATTCTCCCTCTCTATTTGGTGGGAGTCATATCCCTCAAATAACTCTTATGGTAGGGGGTTGGAATATTCCTTCCTACGAATCCAATTTTCCAAGAGAAAGTGCTCAAATGGGTGGTCATTATACTTATTACACTCCATCCACATATCTTTCTTCTACTATGTCGATTCCTACGAATTATTTTCCCATGAAGAACCTTTGTTTTTCCTCTGGTGTTTCATCCAAAGGAGTTATTTTTATAGTATGGGAAACTTCCTTCATGAAGTTACATCGTCTGGGGGAAACATATATCCTCACATGAGTAACCCTTGTCATGTCACTTTCTCTTCACAAGCGGCTTCCTCAGTGTCGATGCCCCTAAAACCCTTTATGAATCAATATGGAGGAGGATATTATCCTGTTAGATAGGGCCAAGGTGTATATTGGAACCCTTCTTGGCCTACAATTTCCCAAAACTAGTCTTTCCTAGAACCTTGGTCTCAAATGCAACAACTCACCACTGTCGCTAGTCCAGTCACTTCCAGTCATACTGGAGCTCCATCACCAACCACTGCTAGTCATGTTGGAGATTGGTTAATGACCTCTACAAGTCATGTTGAATACCAGCAACCAGCCACTGTAAGTCATTTTGGGGGAAAAAGTCTAGTCATTGCTGGTCACATTACACATACACCACCAACCTTTGCTAGTCATGTTGGAGATTTTCTACTAGCCTCTACCAGTCATGCTGAGATTGTATCACAGCCCATTGAAAGTAATGTTGGGGGAATTCATACGATTGAGAAGCATAGACATGTCAGACGTAAGCCCAAATTCCTTTGTAGAACATGTGAAGGAAAACACCTTACTCGTGTATGCGCTTCTACTACTCCGATACTAGAAGCATGGTACTTGCCTAGGGGCCCTTCGAGTTCTAATTCATCTTCGGTTTCCCAATATTCCCTAGTTGATATAACCATCATGCTGATGCAATATTTGGTTGACACCCCTCCTCTTTTAGAGAGTGATGCATCTCTTGACCTTGTTGTATCACATCCTTTTCAACCAACGGTCATGTCGATGCAATCTTCAATCGACGTCGATCCTATTGTTGGGGGTGATGTGTCTCTTGACCTTTTTGTCTCACATATTATTCAACCAATGGTTGAAGAAGTGGTCGCATCAATGAAATTTTTGTTTGATCCCACTCTTCTATTTCTATACCTTTTATACCTTCTATACCATGTCATTAGCATTTCTAGTCCTGCACCTTTTGAACAAGATAGAGTTTTACTCTCCCCAAGTACTCTCCCTCCAAGTCCTGGAGAAGTTCCCTTTGATTGGGATGGTATTGTGGGTATCCAATGCCTCATCCTATGTCCTTTCAAGTAAGAGACATTATTTGATATATCATGGAGAAGGTAACCTCCGCTAGCACTTTATCCTCCTTGACTAGGAGAGCTTTGGATTTTCCCAAGCTTGTGTCGTCTATTCATAAGATACTAACATTTCACAGAAGTATAGCATGGGAGCGTTGGCCTCCCCCGTGACATGCCACCTAGAAACTCCCAAGCGAGTATGATTTAAGCTCTTTTCCAACTCGTCTAAAAAGAGAAAATATTGTCGGGTGAATTTTTCCCTTTCATACTCGTTAAATTGGACTAAAAAGGTCGTGATTCTTAGTTAAGACATTTTCCGACTCATTTTCAAAAAGAAAAAATATTTTCGAGTAAACTTGTTGCCACCTTTTCATTGGACCAAACCCTGTATGACTTCATTGATCATGGGAGATCAGATTGTACTCCATTGTATACAGATATCTTTAGATTGATTTTGAGATTGGTTTTACTAGGCCTTGTTCATGAATATGACAACCTTTGGCATGTAACTGCATTTTTATTTTCCTATTCATAGACGTGGATATTTGTTTGGTATATTTTCACATGTATCTGCAGTGTAATTCAAATTGGCAGCCATGTATGCAAAGTCAATACAGATTTTAATGAGCAACTAGTTCTTCCAGTTGGGTCCCCATTACTCCACTTCTGGGTCTTATAATGTATTTCAGCCATCACAGATACTCCTATGACCTCACACATTAGGAGGCATATAATATAGCAATATTTACCTCACCCTATGCAATCTTACACAAAGGGCCTTTTTCCATTTCTCTATGCAGACTTGAAGTCCCCTTTTACAAATCCCAGAGCTAAAAATATAATTTTTCCACATATACATGCTCTGCCTACTATATATCATGTGTATATGCAGGTTGCACCACTATAGCCTGCATACATTGGAAAATGTGCGCAAAATTAAAATATGGTGTCAGGTTTCCATGTCGCATCACGAGATCAATGATCCTTGGCCTTCCATATACTGGAAACGTTCTGACTCGACCCTTCAGTTCCAATTCAAGACTATAAATGGGACAAATCTGAGCTATGGAAAGGAGGAGAAAGAGTCCAACTTTGAGAGCAAAGTTACTCTAGAGAAATTATTCACTTCACATTGAGTCTGCATCCCTTTGTCCTTTAAGTATGAAAACATTGTTCATCCCCCAAGCTCTTCCCTTGTTGATTGAGAACTTCATTGTCTCTCTTATATGAGCTTCTCTTTGGTGGAGGATTGAAGTGGTGGAGACCCACTTGGAAGGAACTTAGTTTCTCGGTTCTGAACCATGATGACACGAAAGTCTGTAACTTATTCACTTCTATTGATTATATCTTAATATAAATACACTTTTCTCATCCAATTAATATCTTGAAAATATTAGAATTATTATTCCATGGTTATATTTGTTATGAATGCTAACAGATTATGATATTGAATGTGCTAACATCATATATTATCACCATATTATTGTGTTGCTTGGTTGTTGAGGACTAGTTGGAGGTATATTGCTTTGGGTCAAGTGCTCAACGATGGATTTCATCAAACGTCTGGATGACGTAGGCCTTTTATATTGTCTTGCTAGAATATTTGTCTATATAGCATACTTGAGATTAGAGTTGATTTCTGCATTCATTCTTGTCTGTTGTGGTTTACCCCTAGCCATAGAGATATTTTCCTCGTAATAGAAAATTCAATAGCGACGCCTTCGTGACACATACAAACTATAATTTTGGGTTAACAAGGAGTTACAAAATGGGATTTGAGAGCAAGGTAAACTTCTGCAATGCATTTTTTCAGATCATATAAGAATGTTGCAGCAATACACCCATTGTAGCCTTGATTTTGACTATGGTTTCAACTTGAAAGGTGCCATATATTAGCATTTGGAAGGGCTAAAACGTTAATAACCAACCTAAATTTAATATAACATTATGACTCATTGCTTTCTAAATTCTTTTAACTTTATTTTTATTTGTTGTGGATTAGATATCTATTTGAATGTTTTCCCACATTTATTAGTCCCTGCCTCCATCTAGGGATTGTAGTTTTTGCCTCATGGTCAACAATGGTTGACCGCCTATTAGCTAGTTTGTTCTATTGCATTAGTTGGTGCATTTTGGAGGCACACCATGATATTATACACTCTGACCTCTTATTAATTCACAATACTTTTGCAACATATTTTATTTAAATAATTAAAATATTTTTTTCATTTTCATGAATACAATTTTTTGTTGGTTAATAACATAGAATGGGACATAATTTACCCTAGTGTACATGATTTTTTTTTTCTACTTTTCAAAGAGAAAAATTAATTTTTGAATATAAAAATTTTAAAAATCCTAAAACATCCATGTATTGATGATATTTACGAAGCTCACTATAGTCAATGTTATTCTCTACTCATTGCATTCAATGTTATGCAGTAGATGTTAGTGCCTCAACACCATCTCCTCACTATAGTTGATGCCATGAGGTCAATGCCATATCCTCCTCACTGCACCTCACTACAGTCGATGTTATGCAGTCGAATGCCAAAGCCTCACCACCAACTCTTCACAACCTCATTGCCTAGACACTTCCTCACCATCTCGTAGCCTATGATTAGGATACATTGAAGATGCTAAAACTCATTGAATCAATGTTTTTACTTTGATAGTCTATATTACTAGTGCACATGTTGTAGGAAGATGAGATTATGACTTTTGAGAGTTCTGGAAAAACATAAATCAAATCACAGATCTCTCATTCTGATGGTGCTCTTGCATTTGAAATACAAAGTATTTGTGAACTTAGAGGACTTGAACAGTGGTATTCCATTTCTATTGTCAATGAATCTAAGGAAGATGAAGGAATTGGTTGTGCATCCACTACAATCGACATGACTTTCATATGCACAAGACACATATTCAAATGTGTGTGCCACACATTCTTGATCTCCTTGTCTATTCTTCCTGGAAGTTATGAAGCAATAATAGACCAGTTGCATTATAACATAAGGAAAACATAATCAAGTAATTTCATGAGAGAGAAATGGAATATTAAAAACAGAAGCTCAACCACATAACAATTTATTAAAGCAATTCAATCTTGAATTTTTATTTATCTATGAATTTTTTTTCAAATTTGACTTAATTTAGAAATAGGTAAAAGTTTTAAACATTACTCTACTTAGATTATGAGTGAACTATGAAGAATCTATTACCATAAAATTTGTCTTCTAATGAAACTTTTATTATGGTTTTGACCTTCTGCAAATACGTTGAAAGACATTACTTTGTATATGAATATTTCACAATAATTTTGGATTTTGGATTTACCTAGTTGAAGCATCACTCGAAGCATCGACTCCACAATTTTGTGCAATTATTTTTCCTTCCACGATAGACCTTTCCCCTACACAATTCTTAGAGGAATTTTCCTTACATATCGTCATGTACTCCTCCAAGTTTTCATTATTTTTTCTTTTTTCCTTGGAATTCTCTTCCTGGATCTGCGAGTGAGTTCTGATCTGGATCATAATCTTTCTTTCTCAGATTTCAAAGGACTTAACTACATATTCCAAATTATCCTCTTCTTCTAATTTGACCATGTTGTTTTTCTCTGATTTTGAGAGTTCTATCAAGTTAACCAGACTCACAATTACCACCACAACCTTAGTATGTTATGAGATTTCCCGATCCAATTTGTCGATTCCTTCACTGTCTGATATGAAATATCATAAATCTCTTGGGGATGAAGTAGCTCCTTCAACAATCAGCCTAGTGTTGTAAGGAAATAAGAAAATTTTCACTCTACTCCCCATATTATCTCTTAAGGAATCAGAGACCCTAGGTTGATGTCATTCTCTCTTAACTTAATCTATGCACTTGAGAAACATGGGTTGAGTATCTATCTTTCACTTTTCCTACTATTGAACCATAAAAGAGACATATTTCCAGGCACTGAGTTTTTTGCTAATCTCGACGAAAGGAAGTTAAATAGGGGTTATCTTCTCCATAGAAATCATAATTAACAAAGATGCAAAGGGAAAATGCATTCTTTTATTTTGTAAATCTACTATAGATGCATTCATCAAGGAAGCTAGATAACCAGACCAATTATGTATAGTACCTTCCTTCACAATGTCAAATATAGTATCTAGGGTAGATAACATGACATCGAAGGTTCTCCCAGCATGCGTCGAACAAACTAATATGATTTCAACAATCCACTGATGAATCTTTCTCCTAATACAACTAATCTTTAAACCCTTGGAGTTCCTTCCTTCAGTAAGGGTCTTATATGTGATTTTATTGATCCATCTATTGTTGTCTCTGGTAACAAATTTAACAGGTTCTCCTTTGATGGGATGACATGTTATTCTGTGAATAACCTCATCATCGATATGAATCGACTCATTCAACCATATGATTTTATCATGAACCTTAGTGAGAAATATTATCGCACATAAATCCGGAAGTAAGTTCCCTTCCTGCATTCTCATCTCCTCAGATGAAATCTCACTATGTAGCTTAGGAAAGTCTACATTGAATTATCTCATCTATTTGTATGTTTTTTTCTCCCTGTTGTGCATATAAAACAGTCCCATGAAAAAAAAAATGGAAAGACAACAAATTTGGTATCATTTCTATCTATCATCACCTACCTAGTAAGCTTCATTGAGACAAAACAAGATCACTCCTTCCTAGGTTCCTGAGTGATAGTGGCTAGTGGCTCCAATTCCAAAACAAATATGGCATATGGGAGGTATAGAGAAAGACTATTATTTTCCTAAAATGTTGCTAAATGTTTTGCATGCATAATAGTGGTTCTATGTTTCTAAGTGTTAAATGTTGAACAACAAGCTTTATGCATCATGGTGAAGTGTTTTTTTACAAAGGTTTTCAAAATATGATTTTAAAATTTTTGTAAATGTGTAATGTTTCCGGAGGGATGTTGTCACTTTAATGGTTAATATTTCAAATACGTATTTAATGCTTTACATGAATAGATAATTGTTTAAAAATAAAAGAATTAAACAAAATCATTAGTTATTTTAGTTAAAAATTATTTTTGATTTGTTATTTTTTCCAATCTTTTAGGATATGCATGATCTCTACCGATGAATATAGTGAAAGAAAGAACAAAAACTGAAGGACTCACTTTGACATTGAGTATGTTTGTTTGAACGAGGTGGAAATATCTAGAACACAAAATAAAATAATGAAATAATGACTTTGGAGAAGTGTTGAAACAATTGTTGGGCACCCCAGGTTTACATATCATGGATTTGGGTAGAAATGCTAAGCAATGGTCGAGAGTGGCATAAGTCACCTCGAAGGCCTTTGACAATGATAAATATAATGTTTTTGAAGAAAAAAGAGTAGGAGATTTATGTAATGGGTATATATGTCAAGATAGTAAATTGTATGGATACAATAATGTTGATCAGTTCAAGTATACTTGTATATTTTTAATGTTTATATTTAAAAATATATTTACGACGAAAGGTGTATACTTATGGATAATGGGCAGATTTAATAGGGGTTTAGTGTTTAATAAGTTTTCTATGGACAGGATTAAATATGGCTGGAATATTCTTAGTAGTCACACAAAATAAATGGCTGTGATTTCAATCATTAACTTCCTAGCTATTATAAAGACATTCGTTTATGTGTTTACTTTTTTACATTTACCTAATCATATTTAAAAATTACTTTGATAGCTAACTGATTGCCACGTAAGTGATTAACAAAAATTAAAATAAGGCGTATACCTATGGACAATGGGCAGATTTAATAGGGGTTTAGTGCTTAATAAGTTTTCTATGGACAGGATTAAATATGGCTGGAATATTCTTAGTAGTCACACAAAATAAATGGCTATGATTTCAATCATTAACTTCCTAGCTATTATAAAGACATCCGTTTATGTGTTTACTTTTTTACATTTACCTAATCATATTTAAAAATTACTTTGATAGCTAAGTGATTGCCACTTAAGTGATTAACAAAAATTAAAATATTAACACCAAATAAATGAAGCTCAACCATTTATTTGTTAATCAATAATAAAATTTAATATATTCTTTTAAGAATTCTTTTCATCTTATCAATCTTTCGGCATTGATCAACCACAATTATGTGGCTGTGCTAGTTTTAAAATATAAATAATAATAGTTATACAAACTAAATTACACATTCGATCTATATTTGGATGTGGGAATATCATGCATTACATTAATATAGTAAAATTTTAAAACTTAGTGTTTCATTATTTAAAGTGCCAGCTCACTTTACAAGAAAATGGTCGGCGAAAATGGAAAGAACAAAAGCCATTCTATTTAGAAATATTTATACCACCTCATGGAAAAATAAGATCAATACATTTGCCGATTTAGCATTTCTATGTTGTACAAATTACGTTATTTGTTTAAAACTAAGGTATTTCTTAATGGTAAATACTTTTTCTTTTTTTAATTATATTTTAGTTCTTTTAGTACTATCCATATAATATTAAAATATTGTCAAAATGTATAAACCAATTAATAATAATAATAATAATAATAATCTTTCTGCGAGAACAGTGACACTTGCAGGTTACCTTTGGGATTCTGTAATTCAAAATTTTCAACGAAGTAGAGACTGGCTTCACAGTTGTTTCCCTTGTTAGAATGTAATCTTCGATATTTGGGTTTTAGGAAATATCTTAATTATGTATATAGAAAATGATATACTAATATTTTTTGTATGGTTATTGGGAATGAATTTTTTTTTTTTTTTTGGACTATTATATATATATATAGATAGTAAGCATGTCCCAATAATGTATTAATAATTAAAAACCTAGTTTTTTTTTTTACAGTGCAAGGGGTTTAAAGAGGTAAAAGTAACATTGGTAAATCATGTACCAAATATCTCATGTGTCTCAATAAGAAAATGTGCTTTTTCCATGTGTCTCAATAAGAAAATGTGCTTTCCATTAAATTTTATAGCTAGTAAACATTATTTAATTCTTGTACAATCATAGTGGTCACACCCTGGTGGTTGTAATAAGAATGGTTCTAAGTTTTCTATGTTTCTGATTCATGGTTATACATACGTGTGTTATTTCCCCACATCCATTTCTAGGGAACTTAGTTGATGTCATCAAACTAATAACATGGAAATTCACCTTGATTAAGGTGACGCTAGGAATACTAAATAGGGGAAGAGGGGAACAAAGACATGGAATCCAATCTTACTAAGTTGTAATCTATCCTCTTGGTGAAGAGAGGCACATGTTAGCTATGGTGAATCAAAGCTAAGGCATTGAAGTAATAGTAGAATATTATTTTTATGGATATGTTTTATGCATCTTATAATCTTATGGAGTTGTATAATGTGGAATGTTCTCTTATGCAATTTCATTTGAATATTTTCTTTTAGATTACTAACTTTGGTCATGAAAAATTGGGTCTCATTGTGTCAATGAACTATGTCTCAATATATTGAATCTTCTATCAAGCATTTAAACTTTAGTTGTGGATTATTCCTTTTTTTAATTTTATGGTTAATCACATTTCATTTTCATTTTGGTTGTTTAACAATGAAATTTTCCAAGGCGTTGAACTATTTCACTTGTTGGAAAGTTTTTGATTTATACTAGGCAGATATTGTGGAATGTTATCATGCAATCTATACTTTCCCAAAGCCTAAAGGAAAGTAGGCTTAAATTGACGTAACAGAGAGGTAGCCCTATCATTGTCACCCCAATAGGGTAACTATTTCTCTTTAGGAGGAGGAAAATCTCACTCCAAGGGAGATGTCCCAGGACCTAGTTGGTTGATAAAAGGAAGAAATACACAATGAAAACCCACCCCTCTCTCTAGGTCACTCAAAAGAAGAAGTTTCTTGGGTAAAGTTTAAAGGGATACGAGAAAGTGAAATTAGTTTTGTACCTTCCATTTACTAATGAAACATCAAACATCAGTAGTAACAATGATATCAATGATTATAATCAGTGACTTCTTAGAAACATTATGTGCTACTAGAACAAGTTATATATAAAGATGAGATTATAGCAGGAACAATGTATCTTGAAAATTGCAAGTTGTGATGACAAGACAAGATACAAAAGGGCTTGCAAACTTGATAATACTTTCTCACTCGTGATTATGAAGATTAATACAAGTCAATAAATGACTTAAATGGTTGTCCAAACATTTATAACAACAATAATTAATGATGTTGACATCAATGGAAACCACTTCAAAAAAAGTACTATAATAAAGCAATAAGACACTACTTCAATATCCAATGATTATAGTTTGCTTAGTAAAAATGCTCAAAGATTTTTATGGATGATTTTACAGTTGTTAGGGGCTGCAACAGTGGATGTAACAATAGCTATGACAATGGTAACAACTTCAGAATTTTCACTTTAGAAAGGAAATTAAACACATGCTTTAACACTTATTGATAGTACCTTGCCTTGTATAAATTCTAGGATGACTTATATGGTTAGTAGGTTGATATAAGCTGCAAAATAATAGTTGTATCGGTGATTATGACAATAGCAACTTGTTTGTTTGTATTTCTAGGTTAGGTTAGCAAGTTAGTTAAGGTTAGTAGAGTATCAACTAAGGAATTGAGCTTGAAATTTGATGATCCTTGTCAAAGGTCAAAGGAGGATGACTAGTGCCTTTCTAGGGTAATGGAGTCAAATATGGAGGCTTCTTCTAAGGTTGTTAATTAATGATAATACATAAAATTCTAAGAGGGAAAAATCCTAGGAGGAGTAGCAAATTAAGTCCTCCTAGATTTTGACCTCAAGAAACAAAGTGCTAGGGTGTAGGAACTTCTAGGTCCAAGCACCTTGATCTCCTTAGCCTTTTTATGGACTAAACATTATGCAACAATAACCAAATGCAAACCTCTATAGTGCCACCATTTTAGGGTACTAGGGTTTCACTAGTTACTAGATCACTTTAGTGAAATCTTGGTAAATAAAAAGTAAGAAAGTAGCAGCTTAAGTTTCTTACTTTAAGCATTAAATACACCATGCAATTTCATATTATTGTATGATAAAAATAAAACCATTCAATAGATGACCAAATTCATATTTTACTTACTTGAACCAAGAATAATCATGAGTATACCATGCAGGATCACCATAAAACTCCAAAAATTGATCCAAGTTGCAAAGATAAGCCTTAAACAAGAGTGGCACCTCACTATTTCAGCAAATAACCCTAATAGGGAGAAAATTTCAGACCTCCTAGACTACAAGGACAATTTGTGATGAAAATGAATGTCACTTTCTACTTGATTATACAAAACTTAACCTAAAATTAATTTTAGTTCATAATTACTAGGCCGACCTCAACAATTTTTGACACAAATTAAATATGGGCAAAATAAAATTAATTTTCATCTAAGAATCACTCCAAGGGTGACATCATTCCCCTCTAGGGTGAATTTGATTCCTATGTATTGAATGTTGAATTGGGAAAGTGGAGTGGTTGGCCTCTAGAGGCATAAAATGATGCCCACACGTGCCACCAGGCTCACAAATGCCTCCAAAGATGAAACCCTATCTATAGATAACGCCTAGGTCTATCATGGTGATGTTTGAGGCCGTCAAGGGATAACCTCCATACGGGAAGAGAAATATCCCCTAGGTATAGGTCTATCAAGGTGACTCGAAATGCAACGTCCTTCTTTCTCCTGGTGCAAGTTTTTCAATCTCTTCTTACCCCTGGTTGGGGTTTCAACATCCATCTGTGGGCTTTAAGCCCCATGAAGGTCTGAGCTAATCATTCCCTCATGTGTACCTGTCCACTGAGAAAAGTATTATAGCAACAAAAAGTATGCCCTTTAGGGGGTTCATAATTCACAGGGATCATAGCATGCAAATCACATCCAATAATTAAATTACCCAAACATGTGCATCAAACCCCTCTTAACCCAGACAAATGTTCAAAGATGTTATGAAATTTGATAATTTAGGTCTTACTTTATTTATTTTTATCTTTTGTTTTTGTGCTTCAAGGAAATAGTTGAGGGCCACTATCCTAGTTTTATGACCAGATTGACAGTGTTATCTAAAAACATTTCACAGAAATGAGAAGATTGGCTCGTGATGAGACCCCATTTATCTTGGATATGCCACCAAGATCCACTACCCTAGCTTGGTGACTAGATAGGTGGTAGTGTAATACTTCTACATGCCCATGGTCATAATAGGTTGGCTCGTGATGAGACCTCCTATCTATCAACTAGTACCTTGAGTTTTTATGTTATATTATGGATCCCCTTTTCCTACTAAGAAGATTTTCACTACTCTCTCATGGATCCCTGGGCAAAGCATCTCCAAGGTTTTGAATTGGATTTTAACTCTTACAAAATACTTTTACCCTCTAGGCCTTTATCCCCTTCTTTCCATGAGGTAAGGTACAACCCTTCCTAGTGTATTCAATCCCAATGCCCAAGAAAGGATAGGGTATATGAAAGGAATAAATATGGAAAGTGGTAAGTATTGAGGGAACGAGCGATGAATTTCCATAGATTAATCCAGTAGCAACCCATCTTAAAGGGAAATTAACTTAATAGGGAACCATTTTACCCTTCCAGGTATGAATGAGGAAAAGAGAATAATTTCCAAGCAAACATCATGAAATGAATAAGGATTGAATACAACATATTCAAGTGCTTAAAAAATCAGAGTGATACATACCATGTTACCTGGACTCATTACCTTGTGTAAAAAGGCTCACTTCTACTTCAAGACCAGGCTGGTGTGATGGATATTGTTGTTGGTGATATTTGGACTGCACTAAAGAAAAGAGGGGCCCTCCAAGGCCATTCTCAAGTCGTATGGCTCTTGGTACTCCATGTCTAGGACCCATGGGCCTCGAGACATGATCTCCTTAGTTATCCCTAGGATAGGGGATAACATCTGGCTCCAACTCGGGGACATGTTCTCATCATAGAGAATATGAGAACCTCAACATCTCTGGTATGACCTGTGCCTGCTAAATCTTGACAAACTATATTAATAATCCATAGGGTTGTGATAGCATCCCTTCGTCCATATATGATAGAAGTGCCTCTATTATAACATATGATTATGAGGATACATACATACATAATAAATCAAGACAATATTAAAATGCAACTACAAATATGCTAACATGATATGCAAATGGTATATACAATGGATGCAAATTCCTACCTACCTCTAATTACCCATTGGTTGAATGCTAGGCATAGTCATATAACCAATGAAACCATCCTAGAAATACCTCATAATACTTTCTTCTGTGCTTCATCATAAACCAAAACAATGACAAGTCAAGAACAAAAATAACATGAGTTAGAGAATGCATCATATCATAGGAAATCATAAATTCTAGCTCATGGAGGCAGAAGGGAGGGACAAAATTATTCCAAGTTACACTTATAGGAAAGTGCTCAATCCATCTTAGAAAGAGATCGTGACAAATCAAAGGCTCAAAAGACTGACTCAAATATTTTCAAGGTTGGCTACCTTGGACGTCATTACATCTTGATGTTTGGGAAGGGACTAGCAAGAACCTAGAGGATGATTGACAATTTTTTAAGGGAAAGTTGAAAGACTAAGATAATAAAACTTTTCTTAAGGTATTCAACCTACCCTTGAATTCTAAAGGAAGGATTTTCCCTGGAAAAAATTCAAGACAAGGGACATGTTTCCCAACTACACCCTTAGTGATAAAGCGAGGTAAAGTAGTCGAAGGGAGCTAGAAACCCTTGTCACAAGTACCCTACTTTAGGCAAGCAATTTCCTCACCTTTATCAAGATCTGAGCACAACGATGGTTGATAATATTCCTCATAGAATAAATCCAAGTTCTCAAAGGAATACTCATCAAAATCCTCAAGGTATGACCAAAAATCATCAGGAGAACATAGAACTATTTCACCCTTGGGTGTTTGGAAAACATATGTAATTATACCATCTCCTTGTTTCCATATGCCATAATCAATAGAAAATATCATATGATGTTTGTGAAGGAAACAAATGGAAATGACCCACAAATGTGTTAACAGGATCCCCATTATACCCAATCACATCCCATTTATGTTTCCCAATGTGTATGAAATCATCAATATTATCAACAATGCCATTACCTTTATCATAACACGAAGTTCTTAAAACATACAAAGGCTCCTCTAACCATTATTCACTTTCCAAATCACAAAATAAAGCATATTCAAATTATTTGAAAGGAAAATAACTTACTATATTCACTTCTTCCTATCCAGGAGCGTCGAATACTTGGATGAATTCATCAAATGAAAGATCAAGCATTAGTGCCTCGTCCTCATGACTTACCCCTACATCTTCAGCTTCATAATATAGAGGGTATAGCTTGTCCAAAGATTCCCTTTCTTCTTCACCTTTTGAATCATAGAATATGGTATCATCAAAAACCCGAAAAGGAAAGTTACTAACCCAATCCTCTTCTTCTTGTGCAGGAGGAATAGGATCTCAGATGGCTTCATTAGAGAGAGGGGAATACATTAATACTTCATCATTATTTTTGATATCTTTAGGCTCTCACTCTTCAACTAGGTCCTCGTTATTCTTGGTAGAATCATGAGTAAATTATTTCTCTTCCCCATGGGATTGGTAACCTTCATCAAGATCCCTCTCCTCAACCTCTTGTTGATTGATTCCTTGCTCTAAAATTTTTGGTAATTCTTCAACAAAGGTCTCAAGGAAATCTATTCTCTTAAGAATATTTGGGGTATCTTTGGGCTCGCTAATCTTGACTTCTAGAACAAAGGATTGTTCTTCCTTGGATGAGGACATATTGGCTTCGAATTTTGTGGCAATGCCATAAATTTCTTGGATTGACCTTGGTCCATTTTTATTGAGCAAGAATGTTGATTCTTATGAGAATTCCTTGATATAGAGGAAAATGAGGAATTGAGGTCTAGGATGATAAGTTCTAGGGAGTTGTTGTGACAGCTTATAGAACCTGGTATGGAAATCCCTAATGGTCTCATTCTTATTCTTCTTTATGTGATTAATTTTGTTCACCAAGACCATATGATCCTCTTCTAATTGATCCATGGATGTAATACTATCATCAGGGAAGCCAACATGCCATATTCTAGCATCGCCATGAAGAGTGGCAGAGAAACATTTCATTGTTGGATCTTCAACATCATCACTTATAGGATGAATTTTGAAAAAGGCCCAGAAGTTGCTCATGTGGTCTTCGGCTCTAACCTCATCATCACCAATGAATTTAGGGAGCCATTTTACATACCTTGGAGGAATTTTCCGTGGATACCCCAATATTTCACTCATATCCAAGGGTTTTAAATTACATGGGTCCCATTGAGAAGCCATTTTTTGCTTAATCATTAGTGGAGTTTCTAGATAATCCTTTTATGGATTATCAAAGGGAAAAGAGGGAATCACCCTCAGTGGAGTCACGAGGTAATCTTTGAAAAGTGAAAGGATTTGAGAAAAAGGCTTACCAAAAAATTGTTGTTCAAGGAAAATTGACTCGATGTTCCCCGACAATGACACCAAATTTTTTATTGCGGAATATATACATTCCCAAATCCTAAAGGCGAGTAGGCTTAGATTGACGTAAAACGTAGGTAGCCCTATAATTGTCACCCCAATAGGGTACCTCTTTCTCTTTATAAGGATGAAAACCTCACTCCAAGGGAGACATCCTAGGACCTAGTTGGTTGATGAAAGGCATAAAGAGACAATGAAAAACCACCCCCATCTCTAGGTCACTCAACAAAAGAAGTAACTTGGGTAAATTTTAAATAGATAAGAGAAAGTGAAAGTAGGTTTGTAGCTACCCTTTACCAATGAAACATCAAATGTGAGTAGTAACAATGATATCAACGATTATAATCAATCACTTCTTAGAAAAATTATGTGCTACTAGAACAAGTTATATATAAATATGAGATTATAGAATCAAGAATGTATCTTGAAAATTGCAAGTTATGATGACAAGAAAACATATAAATGGGCTTGCAAACTTGATAATACTTTCTCACTTCTAATTCTCAAGATTAAAACAAGTCAATAAATGACTTAAATGGTTTTCCAAACATTTATAATAACATTAATTAATGATGATGACAACAATGGAAACCACTTCAGAAAAAATATTATAATAAAGTAATACGACACTACTTCAATATCCAATCATTATAGTTTTCTTAGTACAATGATCAATGTTTTTTATGGATGATTTTAGGGATGTTGGGGGTTGCAACAGTGGTTGTAATAGCAGCTATGACATCGGTAACAGCTTCAAAATTTGCACTTTAGAAAGGCAATTAAACACACACTTTAACACTTATTGATTGTACTTTTCCTTATATAAACTCTGGGATGACTTAGATGGTTAGTAGGTTGATACAAGCTACAAAATAATAGTTGTATCAGTGATTATGACAATAGCAAATTGGTTTTTACTATTTCTAGGTTAGCTTAGCAAGTTAGTTAAGGTTAGTAGAGTATCAAGTAGGGAATTGAGCTTGAAAATTGATTATCCTTGTCAAAGGTCAAAGGAAGATGACTAGTTCCTTTCTAGGGTAATGGAGTCAAATATGGAGGCTTCTTCTAAGGATGTTAATTAATGATAATACATAAAATTCTAAGAGGGAAAAATCTAGGAGGAGTAGCAACTTAATTCCTCCTATATTTTGACCTCAAGAAACAAAGTGCTAGGGTGTAGGCACTTCTAGGCCCAAGCACCTTTCTCTCCTTATCCTTTTATGGACTAAAAATTATGTAACAATTACCAAATGCAAACCTCTAGAGTGCCAAAATTTTAGGGCTCTAGGGTTTCACTAGTTACTAGATCACTTTAGTGAAAGCTTGGTAAATAAAAAGTAAGAAAGTAGCAACTTAAGTTTCTTAATTAAAGCATTAAATAAACCATGCAATTTCATAATATTGTATGAGAAAAATAAAACCATACAATAAACCATTCAATAGATGACAAAATGCATATTTTACTTACTTGCACCAAGAATAATCATGAGCATACCATGCAAGATCACCATAAAACTCCAAAAATTGATCCTAGTTGCAAAGATAAGCCTTCAACAAGGGTGGCGCCTCACTATTTCTACCAATAACCCTAATAGGGAGAAAATTTCAGACCTCCTAGTCTACAAGGACAAGTTGTGATGAAAATGAACGTCACTTTCTGCTTGTTTATAAAAAAATTAACCTAAAATTCATTTTGAGTTTATAATTATTGGGCTGACCTGGCGAGTTTTTTACACAAATTAAATATGGACAAAATAAAATTAATGATTCATTTATAACAACGTTATAGCAACATTAATTAATGATGATGACAACAATGGAAGCCAATTCATAAAAAGTACTATAATAAAGTAATACGACACTACTTCAATATCTAATTATTATAGTTTTCTTAGTACAAATGCTCAATAGTTTTTATAGATGATTTTGGGGTTGTTAGGGGTTACAACAGTGATTGTAATAGAAGCTATGACATCGGTAACAACTTCAGAATTTGCACTTTAGAAAGGAAATTAAACTGTAATAGACCTCCCGTTTCATATGACAACAACCTCTCATAACAAGTGAAATTTTTTTTTGTGTGTGTGCGGGTGTACAAGGGTAATAAAGACATTATACTTTATATTGAAACATGACAACGAACATGACGCATGCAACTGTGACAACAACATAACAACCTAAGACTCGCATCAAGTATCTAGAAGCAATGAACGACAATCAACCAACGAAAAATAAGACTGACTACCCACCCGTCCTACCCTGCAATGGTTAGGACCTCCAGGACACATAAGCAACACTCAAGCCCAGGTTCCCATCGATTTTGACCATTTAAGATCTCAGGGCTGGTGACTATTCTGAGGAACCAAAAGGTGTCTACATCCCGCCCGACACAAGCAGACCAAGCACATTAAAAGTTTACAACCAAGTACAACAATAATTATTGAATCAACCACACCCACAACGAGAAGCACAAGCCAAACGACTCCGTTAACAACTAACCATTATTCAAGGTTGAAGGGTCAATATCTATGATTCAAAAGCGTTAATAACTGATCAGTTAACCAGTATAAATCCCAACTAGTAAACAATTATAAATTCTAATTTTGACCTTAAAAGCAGCTCAACTAGAAGGTATAAATCATGATTTAGACACTCACTACAAATACGATCTAACATTAATACGAATTAACCTTAGCAATTGCCAAATGTAAACAATATTCACTATATCAACTACAAGGTCTAAGATTAACATGCTACTAATGACTTAACGTCCAACACACCATCTGGCCATTAGCTAAACAACAATAGTAACAGTTTTGATGTGGAATGCTAACACTAATACAATAATAAAGAAGTTAACAAGGCATCTAATCATGAAAATTAATAAATCATTTAATAAAGTGATAAAAACATTTCATCATCAAGGCTAGAAGCATCGGCTAAGAATTTCTTAACTTAATAGACTCCACAGGCGTATATCTTTATTCTAGGTACCAAAATGACAGTTGCCTTCAACAATAGTCTGACTAGAATAACATATATCAATTTAATTGATGTATTTACCAACATTAACACATTCCAACAATAGATTGTCTATATTAACACATACCAATTTAGTTGATGCATTTACCAACATTAAACAAGGCGCAGAAACATACATCACGACAAGTGTGCAAGTAAGGACAATAATTGCACTGGCAGTGATTATAGTGGTAATGATAAATAATGTTTTATAATTATTATTATTATTATTATTATTATTATTATTATTATTATTATTATATATATAATGATATATATATAATGTTTTATAAGGGCACGGGCTTCACTTATTGGCATTTCCTGGGTGCACAATTTTTGGCATAAAATAAGGATCGTTTTAGCTCATTAACAATAGAGTAAGGATACTATTTTCTATAAATAAGAAACAAAATTCTTTTTAGAAAGTTTCTCCAAATTTTGAAATGAAGGAATAGTTTAATTATCTATAAAGAAATAAGTAATGACAGTTATATCGTGCAACGGTTATTCCTGAAATCATCCAAAAATCATAAAGCGGAAGGACATCGTCTGCTAGGAAGTTTCGTTGTTCTCTCAGGACTCCATTTTCGAACCAGAGATAGGTCCCTGCACCTAGATTGTCTTGCGATTTGAGGTTGATTTCCATGAACTTCGTGTCTAACATGAAGAGGAATTCGAACACATGTTGGTGCGTCGATCTGGTCTTCCTTACCCAGGGGAAATGATCCAACAAAGAAATACGGTCATAAGAGGCAGTCCCTTATTGCTCTATTTTTTTTTTTTTCAAAAGCAACATATCCACAAATGCAGATAAACAATTCACATTGATACGATTGTGAGATAACATGTTAAATCGCAGATCTTGCAGAATTCATCGAGCAGAAATACATTCGTTCATTAAGGTAACAAATGCAGTTCCAACTCGCATTATCAAGGAAAATCACAGCATCAAATCATAGTTTCCAATCATTGTCTAAAGGTAAATAAGTCACACGCAAATAATGGCTATCACCAAAACGCCACAGTCATCCTCGATCAAAATTCATTATGAAGTTGTTGTGAGGTCATTAATTTATAACTAGCATTAACATTGCATGAGGTGGGTGCATTTTACAGAATTTATAATAACACAATCAAATAATAAATCGTTGTGCCTGTATAGAAAATTACAATAACATAATCGAAGAATGTATCATTGTGCAGAAACCAAAACAAGATATAACTCGGGCATGCATTAAGAATTAACATTACTTCATGGAAGAACTATATCCCTACTCATAGAATTTAGAAGAACAATAACCATAAATTGTTGGGCATAAAACTATGCCTCTCATTCGCTCACGGTCATCTACAGGTTTCTTTAAAAACGTAGTCAACAAGGCATTCCTGGTGACGAAAATCATTGGGGTAAGGTGGGAGAACACAGATATTCAGGGAAAAAAATCGTTGTTGGTAATACACAGCTATAAGTAATTCATGGTTGAAAAACATGGGGTTATACCATTATATAGATACATCTCTAAAAAAATTATATACGTTGTCTATATGCAATTTCAAAAAACTATAGGAAAATGCCTATATATATAAATACTATCTGTAAATTGTGCATTTGTTGTCTAACTATCTAATGGAGGAATAGGCAGTCAAAATATAAGTGAAACACAGAGAAGATAGAGGATAACGTTGACAACAAGGGTAACTGTCAAATAATGAGTTAATCACAGCTACAATAATTTTAAAAGGAAACACAGTCATTCAAGAGGACATCAATGAGATTTTTCTATCGAGCTAGAATCTATCAAGAAAATCAGTGAGAATAAAATATCCTCTGAGAGCGCAGAGGTGAACTAACAAGGACACAAGGAAATCCATACGCAAAGGTGTTATTGATGGAAGGCACAAGACAAACAATTATCCAGGGACAACAACAAAGGGTAGGCAGCTAATAGGTTCGTCCTTCATTCACCATCCTTACACAGAAAAGCAGGGTGTTGAGATCCATAGGTATTTTAACGCTAAGGCGACGACCGTAGATCAGGCTCTTGGTCGACTGCTCAGGCGAGGACTAGCGTGCTAGGGATGAAAAGAAAAAAATTGCATGGGTCATAGTCAAACCACAGGGCAATCGATTCATGCAGGGACAAAGGCCATGGGAAATCAATCAACCAAACAATCAGCTAGGCTAATAAAAGGGGGTCCGCTATCAATCCAAACATCCAATCCATTTACAAATCAATATGTAGATCCAAGCATAAGTCCTAATGCATTCTACTCTACAAAATAAAAGAGTGTATTTTTTCCTAATCGCCTGCTTTGAATGATGTCCCGTGCTCCGTGCAACTCCCGCTCGTCAACCGTCAAGACCTCACCGATACCTCCCAGCCAATGCTAGGGGTACTCTTCTTCCCCCTTAGCCCCCCGAGCCACAAAGGGGCCACACACACTATCTAGAGATTTTGTATAGCTCCTAGCTCGCCTCGCAAGGCCGAGCTACCACTCCTCTTTGAGCTGAGTATCCTAACTCCCACAAGTAAATCAGTCAAGTCGATAATTCTGTAGCATAACGTTATGCAAACAGAAGATGATCCTTCCTCCTTCTCCTCCCTTTCTTTTATAGAGTTTCGAACTTCCTTTCTTTCCTAAAATCTCATTTAATTAAAGTTTTTAAAAATAAATTCCCAAAAATTCCTCTCCGTACAAGTGTCCCTCATCCCCTACAATCCTCCTTGAATTAATTTCTTCAATTAAGTAATTATATTTATTTCCCTCACCCACCTAGATTTACTCCTAGAATCACTCCTAGGTGTCCCCAAAATCCCTTACAAGTTTCAAAGGCTTTCCCTATTATGAAGTTGCTAATTCAGTTTAAAATTAGAAGGCTCTTAAATGTAGATTCTTTACTACGTTGACTTCCTGCTTTTTCCCTTAAGTTCCCCTTTTTCCTTTTTATGTTACCTCTTTTCCCTAGTTTCCTATTTTTTTGTTTTTCCCTCTTTCCCCTTTTACCTAGAACTTAACAAGGCAGGTGTGGAATTTAACCCCTTTTCCCCTTTTATCATTAATTTAGTATCTTTTTAATGATCAAAAGATAAAATAATTAATTCCCTCTTTACATTTTATATCCACATATTTTATTTCTTATGAATAATTTAATTTATTACTCCCTTCATGTTACAAAATTTTATGAAGATCATAATTATTATTTAAGTGGTTTTTATTTTAAATTTTATTGTTTTATTTTATTTTATCTATTTTTTTTTTTAAAGGTAGACAAAATTTTACCCCTAGCGTAATTTTAGACTTAGAACTTAGATTTTGTACTAGGCGACATTTAATTAGGGAAATTGTTTTAAAATTTCTTAACATGTTATTTGTCTTAGGGCCATCTAGGTTCATCCCTCTATCGTCATCAATGTGACGTGCCCTTCAGGATGCACTAGGTGCTCCAAGGGTGCCACTTGCCTCATCTGTTCCCTTGTGCGATGTGCCCTTCAGGACGCACTACATGCTCCAAGGGTGCCACTCACCACTCTCCATTTTTCTTGCACGACGTGCCCTTCAATATGCACCACGTTCTCCAAGGGCGCCACTCGCCTCTTGACTGATTTGGTAGACATCAATAACCCCTGAAGTCAACACTCCACCAAGTGAACTTGTGGGAGACTAAGGGCCTCTAAGGGATAAGTCCCCCACCTTATTGTGTGCCCCTTAGAATCATCGTGAGCGACTATCGCAGTCTTCCCTCACAGCATCATGGGTCCTCTCGAACTAGGTAATCGTTAACCTACAGTTCAAGCCACGACGGGAGTTCTAGTAGGCTGTGGCAGGGTTGTTGTCCACACCTCTCCCTCAACACCTCTGGTAGTTGTGTGCAACCCCTTTACTCCATATGTGAGTCTAGTCGGTAAGCTATCGTCAGCCTGCATCATCAACGAATCATGTTAGAATACATCCATATCATATCATCTAATCAGATGCACTAATATCATAGTAAAAATAATCAAACCCCAATGTTACACTCCCTAACTCGATCCGGAGTCCAAGGGGTTCCCTCGATGCCTCTGCATCCTCAAGGTCCAAAACCCTGCACACTTAGTAAAATCGAGTCAATATCACCTGTCTATGTCAATGTAGTAAAACAACATGTCATCAACCCATAATGCATCATAATAAAAATCAAAAGTTTTAATAGCATAAAATCTAGATCACTTGCAAGCAAGTGTCCTTAAAGAATAAGTTTGCTCAGTGCGCCAGAGCGGAATGTTACATAAACACACACTTTAACACTTATTGATAGTACCTTACCTTATACAAATTTTGGGATGACTTAGATGGTTAGGAGGCTGATATAAGCTACAAAATAATAGTTGTAGCAGTGATTATCAAAAAACAAACTTGGTTGTTAGTATTTCTAAGTTAGTTCAGGAAGTTAGTTAAGGTTAGTAGAGTATCAAGTAGGGAATTGAGCTTGAAAGTTGATGATCCTTGTCAAAAGTCAAAGGAGGATGACAAGAGCCTTTCTAGGGAAATGGATTCAAAGATGGTGACTTCTTCTAAGGCTAATAATCAATGATAATACAAAAAAATCTAAGAGGGAAAAATCCTAGGAGGAGTAGCAACTTAAGTCCTCCTATATTTTGACCTCAAGAAACAAAGTGCTAGGGTGTAGGAACTTCTAGGCCCTAGTACCTTTCTCTCCTTAGCCTTTTTATGGAGTAAATATTATGCAGCAATAACCAAATGAAAACCTCTAAAGTGCTAGCATTTTAGGGCTCTATGGTTTCACTAGTTACTAGATCAATTTAGTGAAAGCTTGGTAAATAAAAAGTAAGAAAGTAGCAACTTAATTTTCTTACTTCAAGCATTAAATACACCATGCAATTTCATAATAGTGTATGATCAAAATAAAACCATACAATAAACCATTCAATAGATGAAAAAACACATATTTTACTTACTTGCACCAAGAATAATCATGAGTATACCATGCAAGATCACCATAAAACTCTAAAAATTGATCCAAGTTGCAAAGATAAGCCTTAAACAAGAGTGGTGCCTCGCTATTTCAGCCAATAACCCTAATAGGACACAAATTTCAAACCTCTTTGTCTCCAAGCACAAGTTGTGATGAAAATGAATGTCACTTTCTACTTATTTATAAAAAAATTAACCTAAAATTCATTTTGAGTTTATAATTACTGGACCGACCTCGCTAGTTTTTTACACAAATTAAATCTAGACAAAATAAAATTAATTTGCATCTAAGAATCACTCCCGGGGTGAAGTTGATATAGATTTTATGAGAAGAACGAAATGAAAACAAATTATTAAAATATGCTTAACACAGAATAACAAAGATACAGTCAAATTGGTTTTCTATTCAATAAGGAAATAAGTTGAAACTGTAAAATGTAGTGGAAAACAAGCTTCCTGGAATGGTGGCGGCTTATCTATGAGAAGAGATGTGTCGACTACACTCATTCAAAAGAATACAATTACAATGAGGCTTTGAAGCCCTTTTTACAATAAACAGGAATGCCAAAAACCCTATACATCCAAAAACCTAACCCTAGGAGATGAAGCGCCAAAAGTCATGTGGGCCCCGTTTGGGTAAGTTAGTACATCAACTTCCCAAGGTCGTAACGTTTGCATATAATCTTCGTTTTAGGCACATGATATCCCATTGGAAAGGTATAGTCGAGGAGATTCATTTAGGGGGATCAAAAAGAGACTTGTATTATGAATGAGAAGCTCAATCCCAAAAAACCTTCATTTAGGCCCTCAAAATGGCCTTGGAAGTTAAAAAATGCTAAAAATAGTAAGTTGCCAAAATTGCCAAAAAACTATTTTCAGTGAGTTGGAAAAGTTGGTTGGCCACCGATATCCACCTGGATCAATACTCCCTCCTTAGTAATCAATGGTATCCATTTTGTTGAGTTCCCTCATCAGATGAGGAAATTTCTACTGAATTTGGCACTAGGTGAGCCACTTGCCTTGGTGTAGGAATTTCCCTGCTTTGACGACTTGATAAAGCTGGATACTTTGTTGTTGAGTGCCCTTGATCTATGTGTCCATAATATTATCACTGGATTCATGTTGCATACATTTAGGGTTGAGCTCTGTTGGTTTCAACTGCTATTTCATCTCTGAGGTGTCCAATAATGGTGGGAAATATGGTCGAAGGAGAGCCACATTGAAGAATGGGTGCAGGCCAAGGAAAGGGGGAATGTTGAGATCAAAATCATTGTCACCCATAGCCTTGGTGATGGTGTACGACCCATAAAGGAGTGGGAAAATATTCTGATGGGCCCCTGTAAGGCATTATTTTTTCAAGTGCAACCAAACTTTGTCTCCCACCTGGAACTTATGTGGCACCCGATGTTGATCATGACAATGCTTGTACTTGCCATTAGACTTATGTAGAATATCATGAACCTGTTTTTGAATGTGCTAGATCCACTCAATGAACTGGGTGGATTTGTCATATTCTAG
This sequence comes from Picea engelmannii, assembly GCA_009831015.1. Taxonomy (NCBI): domain Eukaryota; kingdom Viridiplantae; phylum Streptophyta; class Pinopsida; order Pinales; family Pinaceae; genus Picea; species Picea engelmannii. The sequence goes on along the minus strand of ML783346.1, from coordinate 58,379 downwards.
TGGAGCATGGGACGAGTCAGTCGAGGTGGTCACCTGGGGTAGTGCAACATCCATGGGGCCCAATGGTTGGAATCCCAACCCCACCTGAAAGGGGTTCTGGCCATTTGAGCTATGCAGGGCTTGGTTGTAGATATGTTGGACATAGGGAAGACTATCATCCTATGTGCAGGGCTATTTTGAATTGTACATGTGCAGGATATGTACGATCATCCGATTGACGACCTAAGTTTGGCCATATGTCTGGGGATTTGGTGAGCTTGGTATCCAGAAGTGACCAGAGGCTCAACTAGAATGTGATGAGGAGCCGACTGTCACAGTCTGAGATAATGGTTTTTGGTATCCCAAAATTTACCCATACTCGTTCAAAGAAGATCTTGGAAGTGGCTTTTGCTGTGATGTTCTTCTTGCAAGCGACTAGAATCGCCATCTTGGAAAAGTGATCAACAACCACAAAAACACAGTCATTTCCCATCTTGGTGGACGAGAGGCTCGACATGTAGTCCTTTGATATGGATTCCCATGGCCTATTAGGAGTAGGTAAAGGAGTGTACATGCCATGTTTCTTAGTGGTTAGTTTGGAAATAGCACAAATGATGCATGACCTAATATACTTTCCGACATCCTGTCGAAGTTTCGGCCAATAGAAATGTTTCTATAGCATTGCCACTATCTTTTCAACGCCAAAGTGTCCTACCACCCAACTTTAGTGAGCTTCCCAAATCATCTTCATGTGCTCGCTTGATGGAACACAGAGATGGCCTAGATGACACAACAACCCATTTTGAAGATGGAAATTAACGACCACTGAGTTGGCGTCCAACATTTGGTAGGTGGTGGAGAAGTCAGGGTCTGTCTCATAGAGGTGGGGCCATCAGGAGGTCTCGTGGCCGCAAAATTCTAGCACCGTGGTGAGTCTCGTGACTGGAGGTCGGCTAAGGTAATCAACAACTCGGTTGGTACTTCTTGTTTTATACTTGATGTTGAGGTGGAACTGTTGTAAGTATGTGGACCACTTCTTATGGTGGTCATTTTGCAATTTTCCTTGGGTTTTCATGAACTGTATTGACTTGTGATCAGTGTGGATGATTGTCTCCTTCCAAAGAATGTAATGTCTCCACTGGCGAAAGGATTTCACAGTGGAGTACATTTCTTTTTCGTAATTAGGGTACTTACAAACATCATCTGATAGTGTCTCACTATGATATGCCATGGGGTGGTCGTGTTGAGTGAGAACGGTGCCCACAACATAGTCTGAAGTATCTGTCTCGATCTCAAAGGGATTTTGCAATTCTAGTAATGAAAGTATTGGGGATGAGAACAAATGCTTCTTCAACTAATCGAAGGCTTGTTTTTGGGACAGGACCCACAAAAAATTTTCTTTACCGCCACCCTTGGTTACTTGGTTGAGGGCCCATGCGATATGAGATAATCCCAACACGAACTTGTGATAGAAATTGGTAAGGCCCAAGAATCTCCAAAGTTTAGTGAGTGTGGTTGGGGCTGGCCAGTCATGGATGACCTAGATCTTGGTTGGATCCACATGCACACCATGTCGATCAATGATGTATCCTACATAATGGACCATGTCCATGCTGAAGGAGCATTTTTCCAAGTTTTCATATAGTTTGTGCTGCCACAGGGTGTGCAAAACCTGCTGAATATGCTGCAAGTGTTCTACCCAAGTCTTGGTATATATGAGGATGTCATCCAGATACACCACTAGAAAACTATTGGTGAAAGGTCGTAGGATATCATCCATCATCCTCATAAAAGTTATTGGAGCAAATTTCAAACCAAAGGGCATGACCAGACATTCAAAAAGACCTTATTTTGACTTGAAGGCAGTCTTCCAATACATATCTCTATTCTATTGAGACCTAGTGGTAGCCAGAATTCAGATCAACCTTATTGAAGTATTTGTCCCCCGTGAGCTAATCGAGGTCGTCGATTCGGGGAATCAGGTACTAGTTTTAGACTGTGGTTTTATTTAGGGACCGATAATCAATGCAGATTTTCTAGCTCCATTCTTTCTTCTACACTAGCACGATTGGGCCCCCACAAGGTGATGATCTGGGATGTATGTGCCCCTTATGGAGTAGTTCTTGGATCTATCACTTGATCGCCTTGTTTTCTAACAGAGATCGGCGGTAGATTGACCCATTGGGTAGTGGTGCACCTGGGGTCAGATTGATGGGATGCTTGACCTGGTAGTGCAGAGGTACCCCTGTAGGAGAGGAGAACATATCTGAGTATTCTTCCACGAGCTTATCCACTTGCTTATGTTGTGTGGAGAGATCGGCTGCGGAGGCCCTTGATGTGGCTGTGATCTTTCTCTCACTCTGAGAGTGAATCACGAAGAATACAAATTTATCAGTCTGAGAGATGACCTTCTTGCATTGCTTGGCAAAGATCAAGGAAATAGCACTAGGAGGGACTACCTCGGGTATCCTGTACAATTTCCTGTTCAAAGTAATAATAACACTACGAGGCCTACACTCATATACAACATGATGTTTCCATAAATAAGGTTGGGCCAAAAGAACATTACAAACTTCGAGAGGAGCAACATCACACAATACCTCATCCTTGAAGGGCTTGATGTCATATGACAGTAGACATTGTTGGTTGACGCGAAGATCGCTTCCTTGGTGGAGCCATCCAATGGTGTAGGGTTGTGGGTGTGGCGTTTTCGGCAAGGCAGTCAACAATGTTATGCCAAGGGATCTTATGGAAGTCACACCACTTCCTGGTATCTTTCTTTGTCTTTCCAGTGTCCTTCTTTTCTTGCATCTTGGACTGGTTGTCCTGATATTTTCCATCTTTTCTGTGTCCTTTTTTTTGTGGTTTGGGGATGCCCCTTCCTAGGTTTTGTTGTGAGGTGTTCCCAGACCCAAATTGTCGCGTATTTTGTTTGAGATTCTGGTCAATTTTGACAACATATCGGTAGGTCGTACCCAACTACGAGATGTCCAGAAATTTCATTTCGGTCTGGATATATCTATGCAAATCACCATGATACTTGAGCACTAGATGTCGCTCTGAATCTTTGATAACCAGTTTGGTGCGCAAGGTATGGAAGATATTTTTGAACTCTAGCACTGCTTGGTCTCTTTCTTGCTGTAGTGTGGTCCATTTGGTATACAATTCGTCATAAATTCCGACAGGGTAGTATTGTTCCTTAATAACATCCCTGAAGGATTCCTAGGTGGTCGCGACTGTAAATAATGAGGGTTCCTCTATTTCCTTTTGCTCACAAAAAGTGTCCCACCAATCTTTGACATGGGGAACATGTAAGTTTTAAGCCTGTGAAGTAAATAAATGCATATATATTCTTAAGAAAGACAGAAATTAATCAATGGCTCATTCACATAGTACATAGAGATTTATACCGGAAACACTCAACCAGGAAAACCTTTCTTATATTCATTATATCGAATTTCACCATTCACTATACAATTTTTTTAGGTATTCCATAGATACCGAAACCCTAATCCTTTAATCCGGGATTAATTTACAAAACTGCTAAAAATAGCAAAAACCGCCCAAAAACAAAATTAAGGGCGTTGCCCCGAACGTTGCGTGTAACCAGGGGGGGGCATACCTACCCCCCCTAGGACTCCCCTAGGAATGTGCCCAGTGCACATGACACATACAGGGCACTAGTACGAGGGATCATCAAATGCAGTTGTCATATCTGGCGCACCCACACACACACATGCAAAGAATATAACACATACCCAACATTCTCCCACTTGTTGTTTTCTTTGCATCCAGGGGTCTAGGGGATTATATAGTCAACAATCCAGGGAAAAATTTCCCATTGTTAATCTACACCAGGAGAAATTTTCTGTGCTCATAGACTTTGTCAATGAACCTACAACATTCTTCAAAGTGTCAACCTTTTCCAACAACACCTTCTTTTCCTCAACCATGTCTCTCACAAAGTGATACTGAACATCTATATGCTTTATCTTCGAATGATAAGCTAGGATATTTTCTAGGAAGACTGCACTTTGACTGTCATAATCTAATCTCACTACTTGTTGTACCAACCCAATACTTGAACACAATCTTTGTAACCATACTACTTCCTTTCTTGCATGAGTGGCTGCCATGTATTCAGCTTCTATAGTTGAGAGTGCCACTACAGTTTGTCTTTTTCTCATCCAACTGATTACTTCTCCAAATAGGTTAAACACATACCCACTTGTAGATCTTCTGCGATCCATGTCTCCAGCCCAATCTGCATCAACAAAGCCATGTATGTCCACCACTTTGTCCAATCCTGGTCTTCCTTGGTAGCACAATCCATAACTAGTGGTGCCACGAAGATACCTAAAGACCCTCTTTATTGTTGTCCAATGCTCCTTCCCTGATTTTGACATATACCTTCTCAAAACTCCCACTACATGTGTAATGTACGGTCTAGTACAGACCATTGCATACATCAAACTGCCAACTTCACTGGCATACGAAACATGGGACATGTCCTCTTCTTCTTCCTATGTCTTGGGACACTGATCTGCAGATAACTTTACACCTATAGGAATAGGAACCTTGACCGGTTTACTTCCATGCATATTAAACCTATGCAATATCGTCTCAACATATTTTCTCTGATTCAACCAAAGTTTCTTGTTTGCACGATCTCTTTTAATCTCCATTCCCAGAATGAAGTTAGTAGCACCGAGATCCTTCATATCAAATTTGGAGGATAGTTGTGATTTCACCTCCTTGATAACATCCATGTTATTTCCTACCAACAACATGTTATCAACATACAACACTACATAAATGAAATGATTACCAACCTGCTTGGAATATACACAATGATCAACCCTGCTTCTTACAAATCCCAATCTAAGGATGTATGTGTCAAACTTTTGGTACCACATCCTAGGTGATTGCTTCAGACCATATAGTGACTTCTTTAGCTTACATACTTGCTCTTTCTTTCCCTTCATTGCAAAGCCTTATGGCTGCTTCATGTAGATTTCTTCTTCGACATCCCCATGTAAGAATGTTGTCTTCACATACATCTGTTCCACTTCAAGATCAAAAGCAGCAACAATAGATGAAAGAAATCTAATAGAAGTTAACTTAGCAACAGGAGAAAAAATATCACCAAAGTCAATTCCCTCTACCTGGGAATAACCTTTTTCTACTAACCGAGCTTTGTATTTCTCCACTCTACCTTCTACATTAAACTTCTTCTTAAACAACCATTTTCTACCAACATATTTTCTTCCAGCTGACAACTCAACTATATCCCATGCCTCATTCTTATCCAAGGCATCCATTTCTTCAACCATGGCCTTCTTCCATAGTTTAATATCCTCTAAATTCACTACTTCCCTGACAGTTATGGGATCATCATTAGTAATAGATAAAGAAAAATTGGAACATAAATCAGGTGGACTATACCTTTCTAGTTGTCTTCTTTCTCTCATTGATCTCCTCAATACTGGGGTATGAGGTTCTTCTTCTTCTTCTTGTTCTTCTTCTTGTTCTTCTTCTTCTTGTTCTTCTTCTTCATCTTCTTCAGATGATTCAGATTTTGCATCATCCAACTCAAGCTCTATTTTCTTAGGTTCGTCTTGCGTTGGTAGGAATTCCTAGTTGGACACATCTTTTACCACTCTGAAAACAACATCTCGATTGTAAATAGTTTTCTTGGTTTCTGGGTTCCAAATATTATAACCTTTCACACCATCTTTATAACCATTAAAGATACACTTTTCAGCCTTTTTATCTAGCTTACTTCTATTTTCTTTTGGAACATGTACATAAGCATCACAATCAAACACTCTAAGATGTTGAAGAGAGGGTTTCTTTCCAGACCATACCTCGTGTGGAGTTTTATCATCCAACGTTGATGAAGGTGATCGATTGACTAGGTAACATGTTGTACCCACTGCCTTTTCCTAGAATTCTTGTCCTAACCCGACACCACTGAGCATGGTCCTTGCTTTTTCCATTAGTGTCCTATTCATTCTTTCTGCAACTTCATTCTATTGAGGAGTGTATGGAGTAGTCTTCTGCCTTGCTATACCACACTTCTTACAGAATTCTTCGAATTCATTTTCGCAGAATTCTCAACCATTATCTGTTCTCAATACCTTTATTTTCTTCTCTGTCTGATTTTCTACCAGAGCCTTAAACTCTTTAAATTTATCAAATACCTCATATTTCTTTCTAAGAAAATAATTCCATGTGTTCCTTGAAAAATCATCTATGAATGAAACATAATACATAGATTTACCTAGGGATGTAATGGGAATAGGTCCAAACACATCATTGTGTATCAACTCTAAGATCCCCTTTCCTCTTGTAGCACCAGATGGGAATCTTACTTGATTATGTTTACCATATATGAAATGTTCACAGAAATCAAAATCCAGAGTGTAATTAGACATACCTTCAACCATACCTTTACCGTGTAGTGTTCAAAGCTCCTTTTCTCCAATATGTCTCAGTCTTTGATGCCACAGCATGGTCTTCTTTTCAAAGACAATATTGGTCTTGTCTTCTTTATTTGTCTGCTCAAGGAAAACATAACTATTACACCCATTAGTATAAGTTCTTCCCAGCAACTTGTACAGAGTTCCACACCGAACTCCCCTCATCAAAACCATTGCTCCTCGTACCATCTTGCAAGTGTTCTTTCCAAATACAGTATCCACTCCTGCATCATCCATCTTGCTTACAGATATTAGGCTACTGGATAGATTTGGAATGTGTAGAACCCCAGGAAGTGTTCTAATCCTTCCATCTTTTAGCAACAACTTAACCCTTCCACGTCCCAAGATTTTTGTTATCGAGTCATCTCCTAGGAATACATCACCACCATCATATTTTTCATATTCAGAGAACCACTCCCTGTGAGGAGTCATATGGTATGATGCACCTGATTCGATCAACCATGCATAACGGTCTGCATGTGTACTTGTAGATGCCAGGTAAACATCACCTCCTTCAGTGGAGGTTTTCGCCTCTGTGGAAGAGGTACTATTAGATCCCTTTGGTTTTTAAACCTTCTTAGACTTGCAATCTTTCTTATAATGCCCTGTTTTACCACACTTCCATCATTTCCTCAAATATTTTCCTGGAGACTTAGATATCCACCCCGAAGGCTTACCAGGGTTCCTATCTTGGGTATGCCCTCTTACAAATAAAGCATCTATGTTGTGACCATCCATGCTTTTTCTCCTTATCTCTTCAGATAACAAGGATGAAACTACATCCTCATACTTCAATGTAGATTGAGTGGTACTACCAATTGCTACAACCAGATTATCCCAAGAGTCTGGCAAAGAACATAACAAAGTGATACACTTATCTTCTTCTGCAATCATAATATTAACAGAGACAAGTTGACTTACCAGAGTATTAAAGGCATTTAGATTTTCTGTCACAGAATCTCCATCTTCCATCCTAAGATGATACAACTTCTTTCGAAGAAACAGCTTGTTTACCAAGGACTTTGATTGATACAAATTCCCCAAATTATCCCATAGTTCCTTGGTTGTAGATTCTCCCGATACATTCAACAAAACCAAATCTACCAGGCAGAGTCGAATAGTACTCCTTACTCTTCTATCCAACTTCTCCCAATCTTCCTTCAACATACCAGTAGTTGGTGTACTAGTAGTTTGTGTACTGGTAGGTTGCGTACCAGTAGCCTGTGTGTTAGTAGACGGTGTCCTAGTAGGTTGTGTACCAGGATCCACAATGATCCATTCTTCTTTGTCTACAAGAAGGTCCTCCATATTCATCTTCCATAGCTCAAAGTTTTTACCATTGAACTTCTCTATCTTGATTCTAGAAGAGCTTTCCATTCCTGTTTCTGCACTCAAATCACCACTGCAAAATCTCCCACTAAACCTAGGTTTATCATAGACCCAAGACAAACTTGATCTATCAAGACCAATCCAAACCCTCAACAACAAAGGTGTCCCTCTGAAGCCAAAAATGAGATCTGATACCACATGTAAGTTTTAAACTTGTGAAGTAAAGAAATTCATATAGATTCTTAAGAAAAACATAAATTAATCAATGGCTCATTCACATAGTACACAGAGATTTATACCAGAAACCCTCAACCGGGAAAACCTTTCTTATATTCATTATATCGAATTTCACCATTCACTATACAATATATATACAATGTCTTTAGGTATTCCGTAGATACCAAAACCCTAATCCCTTAATTCGAGATTAATTTACAAAACCGCTAAAAATAGCAAAAACCGCCCAAAAAAAAAAAAATCGAGGCGCTGCCTTGAACGTTGCACGTAACCAGGGGGGGGCATACCTACCCCCCCCCCTTGGACACCCCTATGAAATATTCTGGCGCACATGGCACATGAAAGGCACTAGTATGAGGGATCGTCAGATGCAGTTGTCATATCTGACGCACCCACACACACACATGCAAATAATATAACACATACCCAACAGAAAGGATTTGAGGAGTGCAAAAGTAATTTTTTCTCTATTCAAAAATTTATGGAAAGAAAAATACCCTTCTAGTAGATTCAACCACTTTTCTACAACATCTACGTCTATCTCACCTTAGAATATAGGAATATTGAATTTTATTTGTACCTTGAAGGGGGTAGCACCTCCACTCGAGGAAGATGCATCACCTGTTGGTAGTCGTTGAAGGATTTGTGTGAAACCATCCATCATCTCGTTCCCCTGTTGCATGAGGGATTCCTCAAGAAAAATTTTGAAAGGATCTTCTGTCCCATCATCTTTCTTTTCTCTTTCCATGAGAGGTCACTTGGATGTGTGAGGGCTTTTGTCCTCAATAGAAATAAGCTCGAGACCCAATTCTTTGTACCCTGATCTCGTTGGGGATGTGCATTAAGATGATAAGGAGCAGACTGCTCTGATACTAATGATCCAAATTTTATGAGCAGAACGAAATTAATACAAATTATTAAAATATGCTTAACACAGAATAACAGAGATACAATAAAACTAGTTTTCTATCCAATAAGGAAATAAGTTAAAACTGTAAACTGCAACGGAAAACAAGCTTGTCGGAATGGTGGCGGCTTATCTGTGAGAAGAGATGTGACAAATGCGCTCATTCGCAAGAAGACCATTAAAATGAGGCTTTGAAGGCCTTTTTACAATAAACAAGAATGTCAAAAACCCTAGACATCCAAAAACCTAACCCTAGGAGATAATGTGCCAAAAGTCATGTGGGCCCCATTTGGGTAAGTTAGTACATCAACTTCTCGAGGTTGTAACTTTTACATACGATATCTGTTTTAGGTGCATGATAGCCCGTTGGAAAGGTATCGTTGAGGAGATTCATTTAGGAGGATAAATGAGATCATCTAAATATCATTGAGAATTTCAGTCTCGAAAAACCTTCATTTAGGCCCTCAAAATGGCCCCAGAAGTTAAAAACTGCTAAAAATAGTAAGTTGCCAAAATTTCCAGAAAACTATTTTGAGAAAGTTGGAAAAGGTGGGTGACCACCGATATCCACCTCTATCATATTTCATTCCCATATAGGGTGAATTTGAGCCCCAAGTATGAAACATTGATCTAGGAAAGTGGAGCGCTTAGCATCCAGAGGCCTAAAATGATGCCCACACGTGCCACCAGGCTCACAAATGTCTCCAAAGATGAAACCCCAACTCTGGATGACATCTAGGGATACCATGGGGACATCCGGATCCCTCAAGGGATAACTTCCATGTGGGAAGATAAATATCCCCTGGGTCTAGGTCTTCCAAGGTGCCTCCAAAGGAAAGTCCTTCTTTCTCCCAGTGCAAGTTTTTCAATCGCTTCTTACCCCTATCTTGGGTTTAAACATCCATCTATGGGATTTAATCCCTATGAATGTCCAATATAATCATTCCCTCATGTGTACCTATCCAACATCCAAGGTCCTACAATAACAAGTACACCCTCTAGGGTGTTCAATTCACATGGATCATAGCATGCAAATCACATCCAATAATTAAATTACCCAAACATGTGCATAAAACCCCCCTTAACCCACAAAAATTCTCAAAGACGTTATGAAATTTGGTAATTTAGTTTTGGAGAAGGTCTCAGGGTGTCCCATTGGGCTAACCTCTCTTAAGTTTGGGGTGTTTCCCAAGTGGGATCTATTCCAAGTCATGTAAGTGTATGAGGTGGCAATAGGTACAAATTTGGGCATGGGGTGCATGTAATAACATGGAAATGTAAAGTCTTACCTACAGGTGCCTTTGTAGAGGGAGACTTTCACCTTGTCATAAATGAAATTTTTTCCTATACCATTCATTGCCTTTTACTCTTAGCTTTATTTCTTTTGCTTCAAGGAAATAGTTGAGGGCCATTGTCCTGTCTTGATGACCAAAGGTGAAAATGTTATCCACAAACATTTCATGGAAATGAGAAGGTTGGATCGTGATGAGACCCCCTTTCTCTTGGCTATGCCACCAAGAGACACTACCCTGGCTTGGTTACCAGATAGGTGGTAGTGTCATACCGCTACATGCCCATGGTTATAATAGGTCAGCTTGTGATGAGACCTCCTATCCATCAACTATTACCTTGAATGTTTATATTATCTTATGGGTCCCCTTTTCTTACTAAGAGTATTTTCACTACTTTTTATAGGATCCTTGGGTGAAGCATCTTGAAGGTTTCAAATTGGCTTTTAACACTTTCCAACTACTTTTACCCTCTGGGCCTTTAGCCCCTTCTTCTCATGAGGTAAGGTACAACCCTTCCTAATGTAGCCAATCCCAATGCCCAAAAAAGAACAGGGGAGATGAAAAGAATAAATATGGAAATTGGTAAGTATGGAGGGAACGAAGGATGACTTTTCATAGATTCACCTAGTAGAAACCCATCCTAAAGGGAAATCAACTTACTAGGGCACCATGTCACCCTTCCAAGTATGAACGAGGTGAAGAGCATAATTTCCAAGAAAACATCATGAAATGAAGAAGGATTGAATACAACATATTCAAGTGCTTTAGAAATCAGAGTGATACATACCATGATACCCAGACTCATTACCTAATGGAGCAAGACTCACCGCTACTTCAAGACCAGGCTGGTGTGATGGATATTGTTGTTGGTGATATGTGGACTACATTGAAGAAAAGAGGGGCCATCTAGGGCCATTATCAAGTCGTCTGGCTCTTGGTAATCCATGTCTAGGACCTGTGGGTGTAATATACCAGATATAAAATGTATGCAGAACAGAAATAAAATGCTAGTAATGGCAGAATAACAACAATATAACTAGAACATTCACCACAATAACACTGAAATGATATGAGATAATAACAGAAATAGCACTTTGAATCTGAAAGCAATGTTCACGGGCCTCTTCAAGGGGGAGACCTCCAGTTGAGCAGAGCTCTATTACAATAATATCCAATTTAGGGTTCTCATACCCTTGACTCCTATTTATACTCAAAAGAAGCATCTAGAGGAAGATCCTTCTAGAAGCGGAAGCTTCTATTATGTCTTCTTACATATTCCTTATTCTATTTTATTGAAAGGCCTTATTAATACTGACCTTTATTACATCCGAATATATTGTTCTACCTATGTGCGTGTTAGGACCCTAACATGTCCACCCCCTTAAAAATGACCTTGTCCTCAAGGCTTGAGATGAGGAAATTGTTGCAGAGTGGTAGTTGGTTCCCAAGTGGTGTCTGTTGGAGTTGTATCTTTCCACTGGACTAGCACTTCATTGATTGTTATCTAACATAGGCAACGCTCATGCTAGTCCAAAACTTGTTCTGGCTGTAGCCAAATGGATCCTTCTTCAGATAACTCTGGAAGGTTGGTTTGAATTTGGCACTTAGCTCCAATCACCTTCTTTAAGAATGAAACATGAAAAACAGGATGTAGCTTCGAATGGTTGGGCAAAGATAGATGAGAGGTTACTTGTCCCACACGCTTGAGAACGGTATAAGGACCATAAAATTTGGGTGCTATTGACCTTGAGGGACATTTTCTTGTAAGGTTGTAGTCAAAGAAACACTTGATCCCCTTCTGCAAATTGACGTTCAAAGCGACCTTGATATGCTTGTTGCTTCATGTGATTTTGTGCCATGACCAAATTCTCTTTGAGGGTATGGACAATATCCTCTCAAGTTGTAAGTATTAGGTCAACCACCTAGACCTTCGAGGCACTCAGTAAGTATGAGAGAACTGAAGGTGGCTTCTGTCCATATACCGCTTCAAAAGGAGTCATGCATGTAGTTGTATGGTATGAAGTGTTGTACCACCATTCAGCTAGGGGTAACCATTGAGCCCACTAATTTTTCTTTTCTGAGGAAAAACACCTCAAATATGTTTCCAAACACTTGTTAACAACTTCTGTTTGGCCATTAGTCTAGGGATGATAAGCTCTGTTGAGATGCAATTCGGTGCCTTGTATCTTGAACAGTTCTTACCAAAAATTGCTTATGAAAGTTGGGTCAGGATCAGGAACAATAGAGTGTGGAATTCCATGAAGCTTGAAGACCTGATTTGAGCCACTGTGGATGTTGTAAACGAGTGTTGAAGGGCGCATAAATGAGCATACTTGGAAAGGAGATCAAAAACCACCATGATGACAGATTTATTGCCCAATTTGCGTAAGCCGATAATAAAATCCATAGAGATATCCTTCCAAATAACAAGTGGAATCGGGAGCGGGTGTAGTGTGCCCAGAGATTTTATTGTTTCTCCCTTCTTACATTGACACACATCACATTCAGCTACGAAATTACAAATGTCTTGTTTCATACCATCCCAGAAAAAGGAACGTTTGAGCCTGTCATAGATTTTGGTGAACCCGGAGTGCCCTGTTGTGGGTGTAGCATGAAGCTCAGAAAGTACTGTGGATTTAAGCTTTGATTATTTACTTAAATACAAATATCCTTTGTATCGAAGTCCATCATGGAGCCAAGAGTACCCTGGGGAAGCTGGAGCATTCGACTAAAATTGTTGGATCAACTGTAAACTTTTGGGATCTTGTAGCCATTCCTGGCGAATGGCTTGGAGCCAATCTGGTACAATGAATGAAAGAGAAAAAATGGATCCTTCATCTTCATATTTCCAGGAAAGTGCATCCGCAACCACATTATCTTTCCCTTTCTTGTAAATGATCTCATAATCATATCCAAAGAGTTTAGTCACCCATTTTTGTTGTTGTAGGGAGGAAATGCATTGTTCCAGAGAATATTTGAGGCTTTGATGGTCTGTATAAATTTGGAAACCTTTCCCCAATAGATAAGGACACCACAAATCAACAACATGCAGAATAGCCAACATTTCCTTTTCATAGATGGATTTTCCCAGTTTTCTTTCAGATAGTTACTTGCTGGTAAAAGCCAAAGGTCAACCCTCTTGCATAAGGACAACACCAATTCCTTTCCCTGAGGCATCTCATTCCAACACAAAGGTCTTTATGAAATCGGGAAGGGAGAGGATTGGAGTGGTGCACATGGCCATCTTCAAGGTTTGATAAGATTGAGCAGTGGCTAGAGTCCAAGTGAAAGAGTTCTTTTTGAGGAGAACGGTGAGAGGTGCTGCAATCTTCCCATAATTCTTAACAAACTTGAGATAATACCCTATTAAGCCCAGAAATCCATGCAATATTTTAAGAGTCTTTGGGTGAGGCCAGTCTTGCATAGCTTCAATATTTTTAGGATCAACCCTAACGCCATCTTTTCCAACCCAATGACCCAAGTATTCTACTTCTGAGGCACCAAAAGCACATTTAGACTGTTTCAAGAAACGTTGGTGCTGAGAGAGTAGATGGAGAACTCGATCCACATGAGCAAGATGGTTATTCCAGGTTTTTCTATAGATGAGGATATCATCAAATAAAACTAAGACAAAATGGCAGAGAAAAGGACGAAAGACATGATTCATGAGGCTTTGGAAGGTGGAGGGGGAATTACACAAGCCAAAGGGCATGACCAAAAACTCATAGTGGCCCTGATGAGTTCTAAATGTAGTCTTGGTAATGTCTGCCTCTTTCATACATATCTGGTGGTAGCCCGAACAAAGATCAAGTTTAATGAAGAATTGGGCGCCACTCAATTCATCCAGGAGGTCATCAATGACAAGAATGGGGAATTTGTTTTTGATGGTAAGTTTGTTGAGAGCACGGAAGTCAGGACACATTCGCCAAACACCTTCTTTCTTCAGGACCATGACCACAAGAGAAGAGTAGGGGCTCGTACTAGGGCGGATAACGCCTACATTAAGGAGTTCCTAGACCATTTTCTCAATTTCATTTTTTTGGGAAAAGGGGTGACGATACAGACGGATATTGGGAGGAAGGCTTCCGGTTACCAGGGGAATGGAATGATCATGAACACCATGGAAAGGAGGGAGTCCTTGGGGAGTGGAAAAGACCAATTGATGTTTAGAAAGGATGGCTTGGAGGTCTTGCGGGACCGAAGGTGTCTCTATTGCTTGTATGGCATGGAGTTGGGCGATAACACTAGAATGACCTTTTTTGAGAAGATTTTCCATACGATGGGAACTAATGATCTCAGGTGAATCAGCGGTGATGCCTTGGAACTTATATTGGTGGCCCTCCTAGTCAAATTTCATAGTTAAGTCCTTAAAATCCATGAGAATGGGACCCAAAGTCCTTAGCCATTCTGCACCCAATACAATGTCACAACCTCCCATGTCGATAGAAAACATATGGGATTTCAAGTGGTAGTCACCAATTTGGAGACGCACATTTTCACAACACCCTCCACATTTCATGGAACCACCATTGGCGATCATGATTTGGAAATTATTGACGGCATGGATGTAGCAATGATTTTCTTGGGCAATGCGACGATGAATGAAATTATGGGTGCTGCTACTATCAACCAGAATGATGACCTTGCAATGCTTGATGTAACCTATTAGCTTGAGGGTTTGGGGAGTGGAGAATCTAGTGAGAGACTTGAGGGAAATGACCGGTTCTACTTCAAGAGGCTCTAAGGGAGGGGTTATGTTAATGGATTCAGGTGACTCAGACACAAAGAGAGTTTCTACATCCTCTTCTGAAATATCCTCAGAGATGGCCATAAAAATATTTTTTTCTTTACACTTGTGGCTCGGGAAATATTTGTCATCGCAATTATAACAAAGGCCTTTGAGTTGGCATTCAGCCATTTCATCCCTGGTCAATTTTTGGATCTTTAGTGGAGCAGAGGGAGTAGTGGGATTTACTGGTTTAGGGCAAGGGATAAAGGAGGGTTTTCGGTTTTGACAAGATGCAACCTGTTGTGCTTCTTTAGCTCTTTTAGTAGCCTCCACCCAACTCTGAGGCCGAGCCATGAGGACATGGGCCCAAATATCATCCTTGAGGCTGCTGATAAAACATTCTCAGAAAAGGGCATCAAACATGCCCTCTGTTCTAAACACCAGACTCTCAAAGGAAGCTATAAAGTCTTCCATTGTTCCTAATTGTTTCAACTTTGTCAAATGGCCCAAATGGTTGGTGTCAGTGTCAAAGCATTCATAAATCTCTGCCACAAAGTGTGTCCAAGCAATATACCCTTGACAAGAAGGTTTTCTCCATTTCCACCATTGCCAATGTTCTTCATCTAGATGGAGAACACCATATCGGAGTTTGGCCAAGTCATCTGTAATGCCATGTAAAGAGAAATAATGTTCCATTTGGAATACCCAACCAGTGGAGTCTGAGCCATCAAATTTTGTCACATCCACCTGCAGAAGGCGTAGGTCATGTTGAAAGTGATGGTTCTGAAAGTTATGGGAATGAGAGGAATGGTCACCTTCAGTATGTGGAGGTGAGGAAGAGGAAGGGTTATCTGTAGGGATATGCATTTTGGTGCAGAGTGCTGAAAAGATTGATTCAAGCTGGGTGGTGAGGTCTTGTTTTATTTCCTCCATTGAGGACTGCATGGTTTTATTGATGGCGGCAACATTGGCATTGAGTTGTTTCACTTCTTGTTGGGTCTCGATGAGACCAGATTGCAAGGTGTTGAAGCGAGCTTCCAAGCCTTGGCTACAGGTATGGGCCATGAGGATGGGGGAACTGAAAAGGGGCGGGAGGGGTCAAAAAATTTTGCCGAAAAATGATATGGATGAATGTGATAAGGGAGAAGAGATGAATCCAATGGAATAGGTCTCAAATAATGGTGAAAAAATTTCCGGACCTTTTTTTTTTTTTTTTAACACCTACAGAGTTATACTCTGGTCTAAAGAATATTGCAGAGAGGAAATGCCAAAATGCTTAACCGAAAAGAAATGTTTATTTACTTGGCAACCTGAACACAGATGTGTGGCAATAGATCTTGTCTGTTTTAATTTGTTTATGTTTTTGTCCCCAAGGGTTAGGTATTCAAGGGTTCTATAGACAAGTGTTTTCCCTGTGTTATAGCTCTTTGATATACATGTGAGGTCCAACAGTAGTACTCGGCCCAATATCTCAAGGCACTAACTAAGGAGGATAGATCGTACCCTTCGCCATACTACTCGACTACCCAGGTACTAGAGAGTATCTTCCCGAGTATTGTTCTTGGTGACACTATAGCAGTCAGGTGGTCGATCGATTTATCTAAAGAGGGCTTCAGGTAATCTAGGTTGATCCATACACAAGTGTTGTCTGATGTGCTACCACTCAAAGGGGTATCAACAGGGGTTACAAGGGTGGCCAACAAATGTGTGCTTAAGTACCACTTGTATTTCCTGCATGTATGAATCCCTCAACCGTGGGTTTATGCGAGAAACGACAAATCTCTATGGCTTAAAGACGCCAGAATATGTCTCTAACCTGAAAAAAAAATTAACCGACACTTTCTGCTAAGGAAAGTGCTCTGATACCACTTTTATTATACTAGATATAAAATGTATGTAGAACATAAATAAAATGCTAGTAATGGTAGAATAACAACAATATAACCAAAACATTCACCACAATAACACTGAAATGATATGAGATAATAACAGAAATAACACTTTGAAACTGAAAGCAATGTTCACGGGCCTCTTTGAGGGGGAAACCTCCAATTGAGTAGAGCTCTATTACAATAATATCCAAGTTAGGGTTCTCATACCCTCGACTCCTATTTATACTAAAAAGAAGCATCTAGAGGAAGATCCTTCTAGAAGCGGAAGCTTCTATTAGGTCTTCTTACATCTGCCTTATTCTATTTTATTGAAAGGCCTTATTAATATTAACCTTTATTACATCCAAATATATTGTTCTGCCTATGTGTGGGTTAGGACCCTAACAGTGGGCCTCGAGACATGATCTCCTTAGTTATCCCTAAGCTAGGCAATAACATAGACTATTCTTGCTATTGTATTTCATTTATCATGTTTCATTTTAAGAATTGTTCTTTGATCCTAGTGTTTCTTTGTTGTCTTTCATTTGTTACATTTCATTCACCATATCCATCTCATCTTTTATCTAATTTATGCGATTAGATTATATAGATTACTTTTCATATTCATTTCTACATTTATATTAGAGAGATTAGAAGAACATTTTACATTGCATATGGAAGCTAGCTCATAACTAGAGGGATTTTCATTTCAAAAAATAAAGGCCTAATTGGGCCCTTTGATTGGATTGTTAGGATATTTAGACACTTAGGAGTAAGTTAATATATACTTGGTCTAATGTGTCATTAGGTAAAAGTGTGGTTTTTAGTATTCATTAGTATGCATTTGTAGTTAGGAAATCCGACGGTCACGATATGTTCCCGACATAGAGTGATCCAACGGTTCATATTATCCTCGATCTTAATAGATACATAGATTTGTGGCTTAACACCCGATTGGTCTATTATCTCTATTTAAAGAGCATGGAGGGTCATTTTCCGATGATTGATTGTGAAACTCTCTTGTAAAATATCTTTGTAATCTTTTTCTTTTCCATTAATAAATTGCTCCAAGTGATCGTGCTGGTTAGGGTCGTGGATGTTTCTCTGTAGGGGTTTTACCACATCAAAATATTGGTGTTTTGATCTTTCATCTAGTTGGGTGAGTGGTTACTGAAGGTGTTTGTCCTCTGTTGGAATACATGTGTTGTTGAACATGGTATCAGAGCCTGTTTGAAGACCCGCTCCCATTGTAGATCTAGAGATGAGTTTCCTCATCTCTGATTTATGCCATTTTTTTACATTTCTAGAATAAGAGGACTATTCCATTGAGTCTATATCATTCGTTTTAGTCAGGAACATTTTTTGTTTTCCCAAGATACAACCATTTCAGTCAGATTCAGAGGTATAAAGCCTGAATACGCCCTTTTTAAATTTTTGCAGACTATTATTTCTATTTTATTTTGGTTTTATATTGTTTGTTTCTGGGTTGCTAATCTTTTATATCTCTGTATTCTCTTTACCTCGTGTCCTATGTGATCTCGAAAAATCAATAACTGATAGGAAAAGGTGCATTTTATGGGTAAGTTAAGCGAGATCTAACCCTTGTTTTCATCGAGAAGTGAACATTTTTTCTTGTATGAAAATAGTTTTTTTTAGCATACTCTCCAAGGTCATTTTCAACAACAACAACAATCCTCCTTCTAAACAATAAATTATGTTTTTTATAGCTCACTTGGTTAAAAGTTGTCTTATTAAGTAAGAGGTCTTGAGTTCAAGTCCTTTTTTTGTTACTTTTTTTATAAATGTTCATGCATCCATTGTAAAGTGTATTTCACTTCAAGTATAAAAGTGAATCACTATAAGTAGCTTTAATATTTTATTTTAAAGTTATTTATTTTTCATGCAACTTTCTTTTATAAAGTAACTTCATTGTAAAAGTGATCCCCGCTTCTTTTTATAAAAGTGGGTCACTTCATAAAGAAACTTATTTGTAAAAGTGAGGTTATTTGGAGGGGTATCACCATGTGGACCAAATTCTACTTGCCATGTGGCTCTTTGGTTACCATTTATACATTTTTTAAAAGGGCATAACTTTCACATCGGAATTCCATTTTCAGTGCCATTTATTTTTAAAACTACCTAATTTTTCGAGATCTTTCCATCCAGATCATCAATTTCAGTTTTTAAATCCATATTATCTTCATATTTAATATAGCTTCTTCCAGTGATATTTTTCTAACCGGCACCAACTACTTCCAATGGAAATCCCATATGGAGGATTTATTAAGACATAAAAGCATATACCAGATTACCTTGGGAAAGGAAAAAGAACCCACAAATGATGAAAACAAAGTCAAATGTGATAATAGGAATGATGAAGAATGCAGACTAATCAGAATGTCCATCTCTCCTGATTTAAGGTTCCACCTTCAAGAAATTGATGACCTCGATGAAGCTTGGGAAAATCTTGAATTTGTGTTTGGTAAACACAATATTATTCGAGCACATCAGTTAAAAAATCAAATGTTGACTTTAAGTCCAATTGGTTTTTCTTGCATTGAATACTATCTATCTAAGTTTAAAACACTTTAGAATTTTATGTGAAGAGTGTAACATAAAGTTGGAGGAAGAGAGTTGCATTTATATTATTCTTTCTAAGCTAGGTAGTGCATATTTTGTGTTTGTATCTAACTTTTATGCCATGAGAGAGGCTCTAGGGAAATCTTATCAAAAACCTACTCTTGAGTCCTTTTGTGATGCTTTTATTAGAGAGCAAGATAAGCTTGTACAACTAGGAGTGATCAACACTGCAGGTGCCTCCAACAAAGCCTTAGTCACCCAACAGAAAGATAAACCCAAGAATCCCAAGAAGAAACATCCTCGCCACAACAACAAGCAAAACAAGGGTCCCAAACCCACTTAGACAACTTCAGCTCCTAATGGTGACAAAGGAGAAAAATCTAAAAATAATAAGACTATAGACATTTCAAATTTTGTGGGAAAGATGGTCATGAAGAGTCCAAATGTTTCAAGAAGATGGCAGGGTTAGAAGTAGTGATGAAGAAGAAAAACATCAATATTGATTATAATTCTTCTTCTTCTCATGTACATGCACTTTCTGCTTCGGGTTTCTCCTTCAATGCAACTTATACTTCTTCTTTTGATGAATGGCTTATTGATTATGGAGCAGCATATCATATGGCTAAGGAGAAAGCCATATTTTCTACTCTAAAAGAATGTAACACCAAGAAAACATTTTTGGTGATGATAGATCTCTTATTGTTGTAGGATCTGGAACAGTTCAAGTAGATAATTGTCATTTCAATTATTTATTATGTGTTCCAAGTCTTTCCTGTAACCTTTTATCAGTATATCAAATCGCTCATTCAGGTGAAGGTCAAACCATAGATTTTTCACCTCACAAAGTTGTAATCTAGGATCTACATGATCCTCAAAATGTTATTGCAACTGGAATTGTTGATGATATTACCAAGTTGTACAAGTTTGACAACTTTGGGTCATCATCTTTTCCATCAGTTTTTTTTGCTCATAGCGATGACTTGAGAAAACTTTGGCATGAGCGGTTTGGTCATCTAAACTAATGATCATTTAAGAAACCATGTAATCAACAGATGGAGACTAGTCTTCCCTTTGTTTCATGCAGAGATGGTGTTTGTTTCAGTTGTGCTATCGAAAAACATCATCGGGACAGTTTTGAAAAACGTGCCTCTTGGCATGCCTCAAGCCCTTTGCAACTTGTTCACAATGACTTGTGTGGTCCACTTTATTCTCCTTATTTTTCTAGGTGCAAGTATTTCTTCACTTTCATTGATGACTTTTCCAAACGTACTTGGGTTTACTTCTTAAAACTTAAGTGAAAAGTGTTTGACAAGTTTTTGGCCTTCAAGGCCCTTGTTGAAAAGAAGTCTGGACATCAAATTCAAAGGTTAAGAACATATAATGGAGGTGAATATGTGAACAATAATTTTACAAGTTACTACACTACACAGGGCATCCAAATGCAACACATTGTTCCATATACACCACTTAAAAATGGTGTTGTTGAAAGAAATAAATGCACATTAAAATGGCTAATCGTATGATCCAATCTAAGGGATTAAGTATAAATTATTGGGCATAAGCCATCAACTTTGCAAATTACATAGTAAATCGCACTCCCACAAAGGCTCTTAAAAATATAACACTAGAAGAAGCTTGGACTAAAATTAAACCATATGTAAGTCACTTTCGTGTATTTGGCAGTATAGCGTGGGCTCACATTCCTAATGAGAAAAGGAAAGCATTGTAGCCTAAAAGTGAGAAGTGTATATTTTTTGGTTATCCTAAAGATTTGAAAGGTTACAGACTTATTCAACCACATTGTAATGAAATTATTTTTAGAAGAGATGTTAAATTTGATGAAAATATCTCGGCCTGCGAGCCTAATTCAGCGATTGTTCCTTTTTTGGCCTGCAAGTCGTTGTCAACATTTTTTCCTTCTTCTATTCCTATTCTGATTTCTTCTTCAGATGATGATAGCAAGGATGAAAATCCATCTCTGCCTATTCACCTTCCTCAAGATGAGTTCATTGAACTTGAATCAACACCAGCACCATCGCTTCCTAGATGTGTCTTCTTAACATGAGAAGTAGTTGGTAATCTTGTTGGTGATCCTTCAAATCAACATCAGACACATTCTCAGTTCCAGTGAGCCTCTTCTCTTTTTGGCTCAACTTTCAAAGATTCAGGATCCAGAGACATTTGTAGAAGCTTCATGTCATCCAGATTGGGATACAACCATGAATGAAGATTATCGTTCTTTAATGGAAAACGATACTTGGGATCTTGTACCTCTTCCAAAATGAAGAAAACTTGTCATATGTAAATGGGTCTACAGAACTAAGTATGCATCAGATGGAAGTGTTGAAAGGAACAAGGATTGATTAGTTTCCAAAGGATTTTCCCAAGTTGAAGGAATTTACTATAATGAAACCTTTTCCCTAGTAGCCAAAATGAATTCAATCTGCCTTGTTCTTGCCCTTGCTATCTCGCATAAATGGGAGGTTCATCAGATGGATGTTAAATCCATTTTCTTGCATGGGGATTTGAAAGAAGAAATCTACATGGAACAACCTCCTGGCTATGTCTAGAATGACTTTAGTTGTCAAATACAAATAAGTCTATGTAGTTAAAAAGGGTCATTTTCCTCACACCCTTCTATTAATCTAAATTTGTTGGTGTGGTAGGGGAAACTTCCATATTGAACCTTTTGATTGGTCTATATCATAATCATCCATTGTTCTTTTTTGTATGAGCATCCACCTATCTACATAAAATTGTGTCACATGGCATGACTCTATTTTTTCAAGAGTATTCCATCCTTTATGATTTTCCTGGCTTAAATTTTCAAATGCACCCAGCTATCTCTGGACTAAAATTATTTATGAATTCCTACTTTTAAGCTCTTATGGACTTTGTTGGAAGGGTTATGCACTTGGGGACCAAGGAAAATTTTAAGGATCGATACTTATCTTAAAGTGTAGAAACACTGGTGAATCTTATTAATTCTTAAAATGCCAATTATAAAATGTTCCACAATATTTTTGTTAAAATATTCAAATTTATAAGGATTTTATAAAGTGTTTAGAAAATTTTGGAGATTTTTAAAGTAAAATACTTTTATCCTATAGATTTTTGGTGATTAATTTTAGAAAAAATGGAAATTAGTGAATTGTTTTTTGGGAAAAAAATGAAAAATTAGCCCATGGAAATAATTTAGACCCTAAAATTTTCCTTTTTGGAGAGCATAAGTCTCTAATCTACTAGACTCGCTTAGGTTATAAATTGAAATTAAAATTAGCATCGTGTAAGGGGAAAAATTTGAAATCCAAAATCATTAAGGGAAATATTAGCCTAGCCAAATGGACCCAACACACTTTAGAAGATCTAGTTAAAGCCCCTTTTAAAATGTAGTTTTTGACACTTGGAGAAGTTTTAAAGAAAAATAGAAAACTTTACTAAGTCGATTTCCATATGTACTAGTTGTACATGTCAATCCCTAAAAGTGACACTTGTTATCCTCATACCAATGTATTGTCTTCATCGTATCCAAATGGAGCCCTCTAGGCTTGCCATGTCTCTTCTCAGCCTTTCCTACTGAAGTCATTCCATGATGTACCACTTTTATTGTTGCCATGTGTGTTACTAATTACTCCCTTGATCATCTTGTTAGCATGTGTCCTATTAATTCTTCTCTTGATCATCTTGTTACCACATGTCCTACTAATTCTTCCCTTGATCATCTAGATTAACATCGTTTGTGCACATGTCCTACATACATGGTATGACTTTGTCAATCATAAAAATTGTTGCTATCAAAACAAACCATCATGTGGTATGTTTGTGTATGTCCTTGTTACTTCTTACCTAATGATTTATCTTTCTACTTTACTAATCCAAAATAGCATGAATGACATTAAAACCCAATGTGGAGTTTGATAGGAAACTTTCAATTATGGGAGAACAAAAGGAACAGTATTATTCGAAAGTGCATTACCTCACATAATTCTAGAATTCAAGTAAATCCAAGGTTCTTTCAAAACTTGTGTATATTGGAGGAATGCAACTCCAAAAATATACCCTAGGCTAGCAACCCCAAAATGCTTACAAAATCCAAGTACCCATCTCTCTCCACTAACATGTCGCATTGTTTGAACATTTTTGTTGAAGGGATTTGAAGTCTTGAACAATCCATGGAATTTGTCTAGAAGCATGAGACATATCCAAGTGGCACCATTCGTTGTTCGAAAGGTTTTATAAGAGAAAAATTAGAAAGAATTGCAAAACCTTCATGATATAAAATACAACCAATATTAGAATTCCACATGATAGCCACACTAAGGCCATGAGAACATGAGCCATATTTCCATTAAGCTTAAGAAAACCCCTCCCTTTGTGCTTTTGATCATCAGATTACCAAATGGAAGGTCGAAAACAATACAAATTCTGCATATCCTTGTGCAAATGCATCTATCACTAATTCCTTGGGCATTACCCTTCACACACTTCAAAGGTTTGCTAAAATATTTTAATAACTATAACGATGATGATGACTACCATCTACTGAAACCAACTTTGGTATGTTGCACCTTAATAAATTGATAAGGGATCAATTATTTTATTTTAACAATTTATTTTTATGATAAAAAAGATTAGAGAGAAATGTTCCTAGCTATGTTTGGTTTTCATGAGTTAACAAGTCATGAATATCATTAATATTATTTGAATATTGTGAAATTAAGAACTAATGTGTGCAGAGGAAATGTAAGAGACAATGTTTATCATCCTCCTTCTTTGTATCACAAATATAACAAATTATTTTTTCCCATAGTGTTTTATTTCTTTGCAATGCTCACTTTCATTGTGAAGCTCATGAGAGTTTGATCTTATTTTAAGAATGCTAGTTTTCTTCTTTAAGCTAGTTATAGTAAAAATATACTTTTGAATTTTTATCTTGGGGTTAATAATCTCTTTATAGTTCATTAAATTTCTCTTATTCTCTATTTATTTGTTGAAACATAGTTTCTATTTAAATTTTATTGTGACAATTCTTTTAATGGTATCACTATTTTGTAGAGTGGCCTCCTCATCTATCTTCCAATGGTTCAATCAAGAATTTTCATATTTATTCTTCCCTCCATTGAGTCTCAAGTGCTTTTTACTTGAAGAAGAATCTTGTCTTTAACGATTATTATCTTATACTTGTACATTATGTACTTAATCATAGCCTTATTCTTAATTGGTGGAAGCCCAAAATCTAACAGGAGGATTGGATAGGGTGTATTGTTTTTAATTTCAAGGTTAAAAATTATAAAATGTTTCAATTTGCTCTAATATTTTCCAAGTTTCTCTATAAATGCTACAAGCTCAAATTGCATATTCATATATAATCATTGGAGTAACAAGAGTATACAAAAGGTCTTTATTTTTTCCCAAAACAAAAAAAATGATGTGTTACAATGGTTCTAATGACCAAAATAGGATTATCTCCTTATGTAATCATTTTCTCATCACCATAGTTCTAGTTGAGCTTGTGATGAAAGTCAACTTATACTTATAAATATTTATATTGATTAGCTTTCTCTTAGAATTATTTATTTTCTTGGATTTAATGATAAAAACCTTTGTCTCTTAGTGTTCACTAACATGATGAAGTTAAGAACTAAAACATAAATATTTGTGATTTATTAATTATTGTGAAAATGAGAAAGGCTCCAGACAAAAAAAAAAATGATATCATCAATGTGAATGAAAAAGATAAAAGACTACTCTAACAAAATGTGAATGAAAAAGATAAAAGACTACTCTAACAAAAAATAGTGCCACTGCAACTTACTTCTTTCTAACATACATATAATTATGTAAAATTATACAAACAACTTTAAAAAAACTTAAGATTAAACTATTCTTATATTAAAATATTAATAAGTATACTAATTATACAAACAAATTTAAAAAAAAATTAAGATTAAACTATTCTTATATTAAAATATTAATAAGTATACTAAGTAAAGGTTTATGTATAGTTGAAAATATTTATCCAAAGTTTGATTCATCATTTTATACTTGTTTTGTACTTACAAAAACGTTTTTGAGATTGTTGGAAAAGTAATCTATTAGGGTTACTCACTTGATTGAATATAAACAGTAAGTGATAGGAATGGTCATTGGGAGTCCAATAGACCTCTTGGAAGATGAATCGAAAGGTCAAGATTATGTAGGTATAGATGTATAAACCAATGAATAATACAATCCATGATTATCTCCATTTAATCCAAATTTGTTTATTGTACCTTAAGAAAGGTAAGGAAATTATTTGGTTTTATTTAGACTTAATGAGTTAAATGGTTTGGAAGGTTGGCATTATAACAAATATTTTGAGATTATGATTTAATGTAGGTGTATGAAAGATATTATAAGAGAATGTGTTTTTCATCTTCAACCCTCTTAGTGTCACAAAGATGACAATTTGTTTCTACACACAACATTGTAGCAATTGTCCAATACCCTATTTCACTATGGAGCTTGTGAGAGTTTTTCTTATTTTAGCAATGTCGATTTTATTTTTCCTCCAGTCAAAATAGAGAGATATTGATATTATATATTAGGTTTTTATCCCCTCTCAACACTATCTTAATTTTCTTTTATCCTCTAATTCTTTATAGAACCACAATTTTTCCTTAAATTTAGATGTAATAATATTTTAATATTATTGTTATTCTATGGAGTGACCTCTTCTTTTATTCCAATGATTTAGCCAAGACCTGGCATATTTATGCCAACCCACTTAAGTCATCGAAGGTTTTGATTCGAGTTTGAAGCAATCTTAGGAGGCCTCTTGTCTTCCATGTTGTTTATCATGTTCTTGTAAATTAGGTACCTATTCGTAGTCGTTCTCTTAATGTAGGGAAAACTTACTTCTATGAGGAGGATAGGATATGTTTCACTGCTTTTGATTTGAGATTATAAGTTATTAAACACTTTTTAAGGTGATCTATCTTTCTCCATGATTAATTTCTTATTATACCATAGCCAAAGTGTTTTCCATGATAAGCTTTCCACTCTCCATTTATCATTTTGTGAGTGCTATAGTTCTTATTGAACTAGTGATGAAGAGATAATATTTATATGAAATCACTTCCTCCAAGCTCTTATTATTATACAATAAATTTAGCATAAACAATCTTTTTAAATTTAATTATTATAACTTTCATAAAAAAACCTCACCATAAAAACAATATCATCAATTTAATAATACAAATGAAAAGAGTTATACTTTATAAAATCACATTTTAAACATTTTAAAAAGGGAAATAGAAAAAGAAAAAGAGCAAAGATATTTGTGTCATTTTCATTGGATCATTAAACTAGCACAACAATGTCGATAGGTATCGACTGGTAAAATCTCCCGCGTAGTTAAAAAATCCCTTGCGTAGTATTAAAAAAACTAATTGTATTATTATGCCATTAGTTGAAAAAACCAGCTTAAAAAAAAATTGGTTAGTTGCACATTAATTGTGAAACAGATTGAGGAGGAGTTAAGAATAGTTGTAAGCATGTTCTTTTGGCTATTGTAATTTTCTCCCTTGAACAATAAAAAATTGATTATCATTTTCTTATGAATGTTTTTCTTGTAAAGGGTTTTACCACATAAAATATTGTATTCATTGTGTGATTGCTCTTGTATTTTTTTTGTTAATTGTTTCCATTAAATATATTCATTGTATGCTTCTATGTACACTTGTATTTTTTTTGGTTAATTGTTTCCATTAATTATATTCATTGTATGCTTCTATGTACAACAAGTGATATCAGAGCAAGTGAGTTAAGCTGAGAAGATCTGTGTGAGTTCAAAGGAGCCTTTGGGTGAGATCTGACGTGTGAGGGAGAATTCCTTCCGAATTTGCACGTGGAAATTTGATCTGAGCGCTTGAAGAGCCAGGACGAATTCATTGTAGGGGGCGTTGTTATTTTCTCTAATACGCCCTAAGTTATGTTGGAGGGGCGTTGATTTGTCTCAGCCTTAAGAAATTCAGTTTTTTGTAGGATCAATGCTCCCTTCACCTTTCGGGAGGAGCGTTGACCTTTTCTCCCTGCACAGTTAGGGAGGAGAATTACACCCATGGACATATGTTTGTGGAGTATTCATGCTGAAAATCCCATGGAGAGATATCCGTGGAGTATTCACGCTGAAATTCCCATGGAGTGATATTCGTGGAGTATTCACGTTGAAAGGTCTTAATTCACCCATGGAAAGTCATGGTATGAATGGCGAATTTTTATGCACAAAATTTTATGAAGGGTCATCTTTATCAATGAAAATTGTCTGTGGTAAATTATATGGGAGGATGTTCATAAAATTATTAGTTTAAGGAATTGAAAATTTTGTTTTTTTAAAT
>ML783346.1:0-30556 GCA_009831015.1 Picea engelmannii | reverse complement strand
TCCTCCAAGCTCTTATTATTATACAATAAATTTAGCATAAACAATCTTTTTAAATTTAATTATTATAACTTTCATAAAAAAACCTCACCATAAAAACAATATCATCAATTTAATAATACAAATGAAAAGAGTTATACTTTATAGGGGGTGGTGTGGATATATTTCAAATATTTGAATTATTTTTTAAGAATTCAAATTTGAAATATAATTTTGTTTTTTCATATTTAAAAAAAGAAAATGATGAGTTTTATAAGTAGTGATTTGGGAATTTGGGAATTTAAGGGTTTGTGGTACTGAAAAAAGTATAGAGTTTGAAGTTTGAAGTGGAGAAATTCAATGGAAAAAATAACTTTCAATTATGGAAGCTCAATATGCGGGATCTACTTGTTCAACAAGGATTGCAGAAGGTATTGGTAGGAAATACAAATAAACCCATGGGTATGTCGGACGAGGACTAGGAAGATATGGATTCAAGAGTTCTTAGTACCATTCGTCTGTCTCTGGAAGATGATGTTTTGTTTAACATCGTTGGAGAGGAAACAACAACATGTTTATGGAGCAAGATGGAAAGTATTTATATGACGAAATCCTTGACAAACGAAATCTACATGAAGAGATTGTTGTATAGCTTACGGATGAAAGAAGGTACTAAAATTGTTGACCATTTAAATACTTTCAATACTATGAATTGTCAATTAAATAGTATGGAAGTTGCATACGAAGATGAGGACAAAGCATTTACCCTATTGTGTTCATTACCTAAATCTTGGGATCATTTAGTCACATCTATGTGGTTTAACGCAACAAACACTATTGACTATGATATTGTTGTGGGAGTCTTGTTGGCTGAGGAGATCAGGAGAAAATTCAGTCATGAAACCTCAACATCAGAGGCAATGGTGGCTAGAGGTCGATCCAAAGAAAGAGAGAAAAATCAAAGAGGTACATCAAGATCTAATTCAAAAGGCAAGAAGGGTAAGCTAAAATGTTGGTATTGTGGAAAATAAGGCATCTTAAGAAGGATTGTTGGAAAAGACAACAGGCAACCAAAGATGACTCCACAAAGAAGCAAAGGAAGTTAATTTAGCTAAAATAAGTTCAAGTGTGACTTATGAGGTATTATTTATTTGTAACGTTTCACAACATGATCCACATTGGTTATTAGACTCTGGTGCATCCAATCATATGTGTCTTCATAGAAATTGGTTCTCAACATACAACTCTATTGATGATGATATTTTTTTATGGGAAATGATATTTCTTGTAAAAAATTTGGGATTGGTAGCATCTGGGTTAAAATGTTTGATGGGATTGTAAGAATGTTAATAGATGTGAGGCATGTACCCAAACTTAGGAAGAGCCCAATATCTTTAGGAGTTCTAGATTATGGTGGATATAAGTGTACATTTCAAGGTGTAGTACTGAAAGTTTCCAAAGGCATCTTAATGATCATGAAGGCTAAAACGATCGAGAATATTTATCAACTAGAAGAAAAAAATGAATCAAATCAAACAACAATAGTATTTGAAAGTGCAAGTGACTCTACTCATTTATGGCATCAATGTTTGGGTCATATGAGCGAGAAAGGAATTAAGGTACTGGTAGATCGTAAGTTACATCCAAGCCTAAAATATCTGAATTTGAATTTCTACAAGCATTATATTTATGGAAAGCAGAGTATGCAAAATTTTAAAACAGGTAGACATATAAGTAAAGGTATCCTTGATTACATTCATTCAGATGTTTGGGGACCATCCCCTACAATTCCATATGGAGGATCGTCATATTTTGTTACATTTATATATTATTACTCTAGGAAGGTGTGGATCTATTTATTAAAAAGAAAAGTTGATGTATTTATTGTATTTAATAAGTTTATAGATTTGGTTGAAAAGAGCATTGGCAAGTCAATAAAATGTTTAAGAAAAGATAATGGAGGTGAGTTTACTTTGAAGGAATTTGAAAATTATTGCAAAGAAGTTGGGATCGAAAGGCATAAAACCACTATCTATACTCCTCAGCAAAACAATGTTGTTGAACACATGAATATGACTCTTCTAGAGAGAGCAAGGAATATGCTCAGTAATGCACAACTACAGGAGGAATTATGGGAAGAAGCAGTTTCTACAGCTTGTTATATGTTAAATCAATCACCATCAGCTGCAATAGACTATAAGATTCCAAAAGATGTATGGATAGGTCATTCTTGTGATTATTCAAATCTTAAAAATTTTGGTTGAGAGGCCTATGCTCTTATTCTTAAGCATCAACATTCTAAATTAGATCCCAAATAAAACAAGGCTTATCTTTGTTGGGTATGGTGATGGGATTAAGGGATATAGAATGTGGGATCCTACTGCCCACAAAATCACCATTAACAGAGAAGTCATATTTGATGTATTTTCACTCATAAAATTAGATGTAGATGTTGAAATGAAACAAGCAAAAGTAACACAAACTCAATAGATTCAATTGGAGACTTGTTCATCTATAGGAGAGAAGGAGCAAGAAGAGGTTCATGAAGATGTTAATGAAAAATATTCTGTAGAGGAATATGAGGATGCAAATAATAATAAGGAAAATGTGGATATGCCACAACCATCTCTAAGGAGATCTACATGAATTAGGAATTTTCCTAGAAGGTATGATGATTATGTTTCATCTATTGCTTTGGGTTCTAATGATGAAGAACCTAGTTGTTATTAGGAAGCTATGGAGGTATCAGATAGTGCTAAATGGAAAGTAGCAATGAAAGAGGAAGTGGATGCCTTTGAAAAGAATAAAACTTGGGATCTAGTAGAACTCTCGAATGATAGAAAGGTTGGCAATTGCAAGTGGGTCTACAATATGAAAAGGGGTGTTGATGATAAGGTTGAGAGGTATACAACAAGACTGGTGGAAAAAGGGTATTCGCAAAAGGAAGGTATGAATTTCCATGAATTTTTTTTCACCGGTGGTTAAGCTTGTTTCAATCCATATTGTATTAGCACTAGTTGCTTTACTTCATCTTGAGCTAGAGCAGCTAAATGTTAAGACAACATTTTTACATGGAGATTTGGATGATGAAATATATATGGAACAACCATAAGGGTTTGTTCATAATATCAATAAAATGTTTGTTCGCAAACTCAAGAATTCATTGTATATTGTGAGGAAATCTCCCAGGAAATGGTACAAGAAGTTTGATTCCTTCACAGAGAGCTAGAATTATACAAGAAGTGAGTATGACCATTGTGTTTACTTTAAAATGTTGGAAAATGGCATATTCATTATTTTGGTGTTATATGTTGACGATATGACTGTAGCAAGCAAAAACATGGTTGAGATCAACAAGTTAAAGGCTCAGATGGCTAGGACATTTGATATGAAGGATCTAGTAGCAACAAAAAAAATATTGGGCATGGCAATACATAAAGACAAGAAAAATGGTAAGATGTGGTTATCACAACAAAAATATGTGGAAAAAACACTTATGAGGTTCGATATGAAACTAGTAAAAATCTCTTTAGCTTCCCATTTCAAACTTTCTTCAAGTTTATTTCCTAATACTAATGAAAAAAATGAATATATATACTTCATATACTGTATACTAATTAAGTAGAGAGTTTAATGTTAGTACAAGGCCAAATATTTCACATGCACTTGGTGTTATTAATAAATACATGAAAAATCGAAGTAAAAATATGTAACAACATAAAATCTTAACTTTTAATTTTCTGTAACGACCAAGAATATTCTAAAGCTATTAAACAATGTGGATAGAAATATTTTTTTATGATCAAAATATCACTAAATGGTCATTGTCAACACTAGAGATATTTTTTAGTAGACGCCTGTCAGCGTAATTATGGTGAATTACATAGATCATAATTTTAAAAAAAAGTACGGGGATGAGCCGAGTCCAACTTTCGGTACACATGAGCGGCAGCTGTACCAAAGCGGGCAGCTGTACCAAAGCATCCGAACGCGTCAGTTCCCGACGAAATGAAAAATATCGTTACTTTGAATGAAGACTATCATGTTTTCATTTTTCCGCGTGACTTGCGTGCTTGGGCAGTCTAACGTGGGTCCTCCTAATGCCGTCTCGACGAAATTTTAGGAAAGTAAAACGGCTTTTAAAAAACGTTGGGGTAGCCTGGGTAGGTTTTGTTCCTGAATGCGCTCACCTCGTGCGGAATCTCTTATGATCCATCTGCAGTTAGCTTACCATATATATTAGACAAGTTTTGTAAATCAGAAGCTGAAAAATCTAAGAACCGAAAAATCTAAGAACCCATCGCTTTGAAACTATCAGATCCAGGTTCTCTGTTGTGCATTTCGTTGCAGATATGGCCGCATACTCACAAGTTTCTCAGAATAAGCGCGGGAGAGATGAGTATCAGAATGGCGGGTTGGCATTTCCAGAAGCCAAGCGAACCAATACTGGGTTAACGTTGGCCCATGACAGTGATCTCATGGCCTTCCTCGACAAGATCGACTATATGGATAACAAAAACAGTAATCCAGAAGATACCGATGCCGTGAATAAGGCCGAGGGCAAGCAGTTAGACGAGAAGGGCAGTTCTCATCAGACAGGATCGATTAAAGAAGTGGAATTGATCGACAGGAATTCTGAAGTCATCAGTTTGGTGTGTGATACAGGAGACTTCGCGTATTACGACGATGTTGGCGCAGAGCTTGGCTTCTTCGTAGACGATATTACTCCTCACGAACTTGGAATCATCACGAACCATTGCCCCTGCTATGTTGATGGAGATTCAATGCACGATATTTTGTATTCGGATGCCGTTTATGGCTATGCTGAGACTAACGAGTTTTTCGGATCTCTGTGGGAAGATGACATTTGGCAGTTGAATGAACATCCGGTCACTCAAAATGATTTTGCATCGCCACAGCAAAAGGAAGTTGGAATTAATGGAGCCGAGTTTCATGATGTTTGCAAAGATGTTAGACCAATCCAACGTTGAGGGACAATGAGGAAGGACTGTAACGTACTTATTGGGAAGAAACTTTTCCTGATTTTGTATGTAAAAAACATACTCATAGCCAAGAATGGAGCTTTATTCCCAAGCTATTTTCTCCGGACTGTCATATCTGTGAAGCAGTCCGCAACATGTCCATCGAAATTTTATTTAAAAGATGAAGCCGAGGCGGATTCTTTATTTTCCTTCAGCTGTAGTTCTAATTTTGCACTGTTTAATCATTTCTATATTTTCACAATATGTTCTCCCAGTTTTGTACATATTTTTGTCAAAATTTTAACGATGAAATATTTAACCAAGCTCTCTAAGACTTTCAGTGCAATCCGTAGTCGAATCAATTATCGATGTCAATTATCTCATAGTGAGGATCTATTTTAGTTGCTTCGTACTCTCTTAGTGCATCGATTCAATTTTCAGATCGTCATAGCATAAGTTTTTTCGGATCAGAATCAATCGAGGCCTTCGTGTCGAACCAGTCGGAATCGTCGCTCATATGCTGTCGTCTAACTCTTAAAATTAGCTAACGCCCGGATTCTGCGATATCTGTAATGTGATTTAATTTCCTCTGACTCTTAAAATTAGCTAATACCTGGATTCTGCCATATCTGTAATGTGATTTAATTTCCCTACAGTCAACTATTATTTTCGAACTGAAATGGCCATTTAAAGTTTCAAAGGATTCCTTACCATTGTGAGTACGCATGACTCGCTATTTTTAGTAGGGTAACGCCATTTATTGCCTCTTACACCGAACCGCCATCAATGGGCGCAGTATATGTTTTCAAATCCTTTAGAAATTGCTTTACAGTTTGCTGCAGATTTTATTTTAGGAACCTTTCCGAAAGAAAATCGGTTTTTACCTGAAACAACTTAAAATTAGGGTATGAATCTGGTCAGTTTTTTTCAGGTGTATTCTGAGTTGTGGATATCAAAGTTTTATATATTTCAAATCCCTATTTTAGGGGTTTTGCTCCATTTTAAACCAACTTAGATGGTCAGAAAATTGACCAGAATTTTGGATTGGCCAGAAATTTAAAACCCTGAAACAACATTCTGAAAGGAAAATTGCTCCCAAGTTAGCTTACTCTCCTAATGTAAGGAGAGAATCTTAAACAAAGATTTCACTCTTCATTGATATTTTTAATTAAATTGTTAAATATTTTACATATTTCACAGCTGTTTGATAATGGATAACCTGAAATCAGGCATGGAATTTGAGGTATCATAGGACTTTTTTTGTCATTTTAAGATGTATTTGACAATTAGATACCAAACCTGCAAGTTAACATTTACCGGTATGTAAAATCCGAACCCATCAAATCTACTTTTCACTAAGCAAGGTGTCCTGTAGGTACTTATCTTACTTAAGGTCTCTGAAACCTACGACAACTATAAACTTGACAGAGGTTAGTTCTAAGAGTAAATGAAATTTGATGTTAACCTACTCCTAGTTTGCTTATACTTCCTAGTTTGCTTATACTTCATTGATTTACTCTTTACTGATTTACTCAAAAGTCAGATGTAAAATTGGGGCTCAGCCACTACTGTTGGCTTGTAATTTGCAATAAATTTGGTGAATATGCTTTAGCTATGCTTCTATTTCCCCACCAAAACCGATAGTATTTCTTCTTTTGAAATTCCAGAAAATAAAGTCTATTAACCCAATAGAATTGTCTTAAGCGCCGGATATCCCGAACCTCTCGAAGGTGCGAGCTTTCGCCGTTGGATGTCTTAACCAATGTCGCAACCTCAAGCTCCTCGGATTCCGCGAAAAGTCTGCCGAGCGCATAACTATCGCCGATTAAAGGGTTTCAAATTTCAATCTAATCGAGGATTCGAGCCTCGAGGTACTGACGTTTCTCAACGTGGGTAAGCCACGCGCTTGTTTAAGCGGTAAATTTAACAGCGTTGGCGCAGTCTCTGTTTACTCAGCAGACAGATATAATCGCAGAATGCACTTAGGGTCGAATCCGGTGTGCATCCAGCCCGCATGGAATCTCACTTGGGTCAAAAACCAATGTGGTACCTTGATCTAAATTAAAGGCACTTTTATCGATGGGATGAGCAGCAATTTTGTAGCCGAGCAATAAGCACCCCGGTACAGAGATTGCACAGATCCATATCCATGACCGCACAGATCGATAGATAAGTAGAACCGTAGAAAAAGATAGATAGTAGAATCTATGTGGGCGCAGGGAACACGGACAGAAGCGACATGCGTGACAGGAACTTGAGTGTTACTGTTATTCATTTTTCCATTGAAGTTAACTGTTTCCCTGGCCGAATGATTCTAAAATTTAACAATGTTTGAGTTAGGAAAATCTCCGAATACCTTTAAGTGCGGAAGATCTTTGAATTTTTTTAGGGCGTTGTCTAAATCTATAATATACAGTCAAAACCTAGAGTATTTAGATTAGCGTTTTTTTTTTTCAAAATTAAAAACATAATATCTTTTTAAAAAACCTAAAACATTTACATATGGATCATATCAATTACTTTTATAATAAATAGATAATCACTTTTATAATAAATAGACAATATTAGGTTTAGGGTTATTAAACTTTTACATTAAACCAAAACTTAAAATATTTACTTATGAATTATATCAATCACTTTTATAATAATTAGACAAAATTAAGTTTAGGGTTATTAGACTTTTACATTAAAATTAAATTTATTAGAATTAAGTTTATTAAGATTATTAGACTTTTACATTAGAATTAAATTTATGATATTAAAATTAAGTTTATTAAGATTATTAGACTTTTACATTAGAATTAAATTTATGAGGGTTTCAGATATGCTCCATTTTCCACTTTTTTTTCTTTATATTTCCATAAAAATAAATGATATAATAGACAAGCAATGTATATCATATGTTTGAATCTTAATGAACACGACATTAAAATGAAAGACATCAAAATGTGAAAGGAAAATCGTATACCTTAACATGGCTTATCTATCCACCAAAGTTGTTATATATAATAAAATTTGATCTATCTACAGTTGTTATATATAATAAAATTTGATTCAATATTGATAGGTTCATTCTCACTCATTTGCAAAGCTACTAATTGATGGAGCCTACAGGGCACACTCTCTTGCCAACACTGTAAATGTGTCATCGTGGAATAACAATTTCGAATATCATGGGTATGACGCTACAACCCTTGATTTTAACATGATGCATTAAAAAACATAAAGTTTAAAACTTAATACCGTTGTTACTATGCTACCATTTAACGACCCCTGAATAATTATTACGGTAGCATAGATTAGGCAGCAAGCTCAACAAAAATTCACATATAAAACCACAATGAATATAAAACCATTTCCGCAAAAAACATAAAACCATTTCCCAAAAAAACATAAAAAAGGCTTGTTCTAATCAAATGAAAAACCATCCAAGAATATGAATCTGGCCATTGATGTTAGGAAAAACTCTGCAAACAATGAAAGCCATAAAAATACATGATATTTAGCTAATAGAATTTAAAAAGACCAAAAAGAATCAACCTTAACCTTGACAATGTTGAACAAGTTATTGAGGGCATGAAAAAATGATTTTCAAGTACCGAGTACTCACCGAAGTAATAATAATATACAATTTTTCATTTAAAATCGTGAAAACCAATCTAAAACATTTGGAGTACCATCTAAATGTATGAATCCATGTCAAAATTCAAAATAAACGCTACTCGAATAAACTTACACCTAAAAGCCTAGCCAAAGATATCAGGTTGTGTCCCACGATCTTAGGCAGCAAGCTCAATGAGGCAATTAAAATTCACATATAAAAGCGCTCTGATAAGAATGAATATAGTGAAAGTAATGAATCTAAAACAACTCCCGCAAAAAAATACTAAAAGGCCTGGTGTAACCAAACGAAAAACCATCCAAGAATATCAATCTGCCATTGCTGGCAGGAAAACTCTGCAATAACAATGAAGTCCATACAAATTATTAAATGCCATCATACTAATTAGTTGATAAAAGAAAAGCCATCATTAATTTAATTATAATCAAGAAACTAAACATGAGTAGCATCCACTGTGTTTATGGAGCTGATCCGTCACTTTGTTTATGGAGTTGAGCATTCTCGA
Organism: Picea engelmannii; assembly: GCA_009831015.1. NCBI lineage: Eukaryota > Viridiplantae > Streptophyta > Pinopsida > Pinales > Pinaceae > Picea > Picea engelmannii. The sequence continues at coordinate 21,471 of ML783346.1, read as the reverse complement.
GCAACATCCATCATCTTCGCTCCTCATCTTCACTTCGTTTGGGAGATGAGATGAGATGAAATATGAAAAAGCCTCCCAAGGCAACGTCATCTTACTTAATTGAAATGTGTGCCACGCTTCATAATCATAGAAACCAAAATGAAATGTTGGCCATGACATGCTTCACACCCCACATATTCCATGACTAAGTTAATCACAATCAAATCACCTAAACGTGGAAATCATTTTGTGAGCATAGTAATTTCTCAATATGATTAAGTAAATGTGAAAAAATAAACACATAAACTTATGTCTTTATAAAAATGATGTAGCCAATAAACTTTGATTCATTCACGAGATCTAAAAACCATGCAAACACAAGAGAATGGAAAATAGCTCACTTTTATTCATTCTTCATTCTAACTATTACAATGGAAGTTCAACCTCTTATAACTATATATGAGATTTTCGAAAACAACTAATTTTAGAAAAACAACTGATTTTAGAAAATTCCCGGAGCGACACTATTTTTCAACTCTCTTTTCTAATTAGGTACATAAAATAAGATATAATTGATAATTACTAATTTAAAAATTCTCGTAAAAACACAAAAAGCCCAATTTGACACCTTATATGAAGGATTTTGGCCCCATAAAAGTGTTGAAACAATGTCATATCTGAGGAATTAGATCGACACGACACTGAACTCTTCGAGACGCAACTCCTGTAAAATTTCAGTCCAAATGGATAACCGAGTCAAGATTTATGGCCCTTAGAAATCCCTGCATCATTCTCCTCTGGTTGAAAAGAACACAAGTCCTCCAAGTTCATGTCTTAAAACTAATTCCGCTTAATGGGATCTAGGTTCAACAAGTTCCCCTCTTTAATTCATGTAGTCTATGCTGGTGCTATTCTTTCCCACTAGATCAGATATTGGTTGTATTGGCCTTGTCGAGTATGAAGGGTCTTCTTATCTAAAATATGCACAATTTTATTTTTTTTGCTCAGAATGGCATGTTGTCAATCCACTTCCACTTCACTGTCATCACTTAGATCATCCCCATGGAAGATGTGTAAGTTAGACACATTAAACACAGGGGAAATATCGATATTAGTTGGAAAACCGACCTTATAAAAACTGTCATTAATTTTCTTGAGAATCTTGCAAGGACCAATTTTCTTATACTTTGATTTGTGGTAGGTTGCTCTACGAAACTGCTCTTTCTATAAATAAATCATCACCAAATCACCTTTATTGAATACTTGGTATCGTCGGAGAGCATCTTTTATAAGTTTGTTTTGTTCATTACTAGCCTATAGCTTTTGTCTCACCCATTGCTGCAATTTTTAAATGTGTTCTGCAAATTATTCCCTATCATCGTTGATCCTATCCCCAAGCGGTAGCTGCACCAAATCTAGGACAACCATAGAATTTCTACCGTAAACAACCTGAAATGGAGATTTACTTGTAAATCTATTCACTGAACTATTGTAGGAAGATTTTGCTTAAGATAAAAACAAATCCCACTGATTGAGCTTCTCTCCAACAATGCTTCGTAACAGATTTCCCAAAATCTAATTTACTACCTCGATTTTCCCATCTATTTGGGGGTGATAGGTATTGTTGAATTGTAATTTAGTCCCCAATTTCTTCCATAAGTTCCTCCAAAAATGACCCAAGAACCAAGTATCTCTATCAGAGGTAACAATTTTTAGAACTCCGTGCAATCTAATAATTTCTAAGAAAAACAATTCTGCCACCCTCAATGCATCATTAGTTTTCTTGCAAGCAATGAAATGAGCCATTTTGGAGAACCTATCAACAACCACAAAAATAGAATCATTACCTCGTTGTGTATTTAGGAGCCCCAACACAAAGTCCATGCTTAGATCTGTCCATGGACCTGTGGGAATTGGTAATGGCATATACAACCCTGTGTTTTTTGAGTGTCCTTTCGCCATTTGACAAATCCTACATCATGCCACATACCTGGTTATATCCATTTTCATATTTGGCCATTAATAATTATCTTTGATTAAGGCTAGCATCTTATCCTTTCCAAAATTTCCTGCAAACCACTACTGTGAAGTTCTATGATAGTATTTTACCTCAAAGAACAAATTGGAATGCATAGTTTTTTTCCCTTTAGGAGGTATCAATATTGCATAAAATATTCACCTTGAGTAAGATCCATGTTCCCAACAACTGAATTATTCAATTGTTCCACAATCCCCCAAAAAACGTTATCAGACGCATAAAGATCCTTTAATGCAGCAAACCCAATTACTTGATTTTCCATGGTTGTCAAAATAACAGTGTGTTGACTCAAAGCATTTGCAACTTGATTATGTCGTCCTGATTTGTGCTTCAGAACAAAGGTGTAGCCATGTAAGAAAGAGACCCATTTTGCATGTCTATTGTTCAATTTATTTTGGGTGTTTACATATTTTAATGCAATGTGATAGGTAAATAACACAAACTCCTTTGACACTAAACAAATGCCTCAAATATTGCAATGCTTGCACAATTGCATAAAACTCTACATCATATGTGGAGTAATTCTTTCTTTCCTCATTCAACTTTTCACTAAAAAAATGCAATTGATCTACCTACTTGGCTAAGTACATCTCCAATGCCTACATGTGAAGCATCACAGTCTACCTCAAACACTTTATCGAAATACGGTAAGACTAATATAGCTGCCTTAATTACCTTCTTCTTAAAAAAATTAAAACTTTCCTCAGCTTCATTGGTCCACATGAATGTCTTGCCTTTGGTGCAATCTGTTATGGGTGCTACAATAATGCTAAAATTTCAAATAAATTTTTAATAAAAGGTGGTCAGTCGATGAAAACTTCTTACCTCTTTTATGCTCTAAGGACTAGGCCACTCCAAAATTTCTCTAACCTTATCTTAATCCATCTTGACTCCTTTTGCTGAGATGACAAAACCTAGAAATACCAAACTTTATTGTAGGAACCTAGATTTCTTTAGGTTTGCATAAAGCTTAAGTTTTCTCAACACATCCAATATAATTTTTAAATTCTACAAGTGATCTTCTTTGTTGTTACTGAAAAATAGGATGTCATCAAAATAAATGACAACAAACTTACCAATATAAGGTCGAAGCACAATATTCATCAACCGCATGATAATGTACTAGGTGCATTGGACAACCCGAATGGAATCACCATCCATTCATATAGTCCATCCTTGGTCTTGAAGGCAGTTTTCCGTCCATCCCCTTTGAGAATTTGGATCTGGTGGTATCCACTTTACAAATCAATTTTACTAAAATATTTAGTTCTGGCTAGCACATCCATCATATCGTCCAAACGTGGTATAGGAAACCAATATTTGATGGTAATTTTATTGATTGCTCTATTATCTGTGCACATCCTCCACGTGTTATCATTTTTTGGAGTCAACAATGTCAGTATGGCATAGGGACTCATTCTTTCTCTTACCATACCTTTATTTATAAGTTTTGTCACTTTCCAATTGAGCTCTGCATGTTATGTAGGACTCATCTGTAATATCCCTAGGCCGAACCCAATTGTAAATGTAAATGAAAAGGTACTTAAGTTGGTGAGTTTTTTAATATCATTTTTGTATGCACCTTTCATGGCATAGTGCACGCATGTACTACCCTGTAAAATGATGAAATGTGCACATTCCAGGATACCACGCGCAACAGCTTAAGTCCGCGCGATTTTGAGGCCAATGAGTCTTTGTGTATATGTTGTGTTTTATAGGTTGGTGAGCCAGTTATTATAAGCTAGGATGATTATGTTTTAATTAGGCCGGGGAGCCTAGATGTTAAAGATCAGTGCACCTATTTTTGTATATGTCTCATAATTAATTAAAAAATACATCGCTACGCGCAAATCAACCATGATAAAAGAGTATGGGGGACTGAACTCCACTAGTTAGGGAAAGTGGGGGCTAAAAGTTAAGAAAAGGGATAAGCTAGGGAGCTTAAGCCAAAAAAGAATATTATAATAATATTTCTTAAATCATAAAGTATGGATAATTATTTTATCCTAAGTTCCAAAGTTGGGGACAAGTGGGCCAAAGTAGCTCCCAACATGACAAGTGTCAAGTTGGGGACATGCATACATATTGTTGGGACTTAGTTCATTTCACATCATTCCTTCCATCATTCATCATCCATGCAGCCATTCCATGAGCATACTCTCACTCAGTCATTTATCCTCCATACATTCATGTCACTGTCACTGAACCTATATCCATTTCCATACCTGTTTCTGTAGCTGGTTAGATTGGGAGATGGATTGAAGAAGCGGGTTGTCAGGCCTGTGGGATATTGAAGAGGCGGTTTCTCAGGCCCATGAGAAATTCCTCTCTTGGTGAGAGAATTGTTGGGAATTGATTTCATGGAGGTGCTAAACTACAACTACATGGCTCTGAGACTTCCTGTCCGGCCTATTGTTGAAGCCCGAAAAGGAAGTGGGGCAGCCGAAGGACTATTGAGTAGAGAAGGGGCACACTTACTGAGGTGGGACTTGCATGTGGGGAATGAGGGACTGTAGGCTGTTAGTTTGGCACCTCTGACAGAGTCTTTCCTATTGTCTATGAACCCTTAACCTAGTTAGGAATCCCTTTACCTGCATGGAGTTTAGTCCCAGCTCAGGGGTGACCCATTGCTGAGAGTGATGAGTAGTGTGGTCTAAGGCTAGGAGGTTCGTGGAAGGTCTGCACGCAATTGGTGATATTATTACCAAGATAAGTGTCTATTGTGTGACAAATTTACATGCTGCATTATTATTTACGTGTTTAGTTTTATGGATTTATCCTATGTATGATTTGTAACTGTGTTTATATTTATGGGTATTTCCTGTATATGTTGCATGTATGTGTTTATTGTTATTTTAGTATGAATCCGAGCACTTACATAATGTATTTGTATGTTTACGTTTTATATATAATGGTCCGCAAGAGTTCTATGTGCATATGTTTTAATTCCATGCAGTTCAAAAAATTAAGTGGCATAGCTAAGTTGGATGATGGGCATGTTCCAGTATGTTCAGCAAAAAGAGAATGAAAGAGTTCTCTCGTGTATCGTGGCCCGATCTAGGTGGTCGGGGATGTTACAACATGGTATCAGAGCTTCAGTTTTCAACACTGAGCCTGGATGGGTTGAGAAAGTTGATTTGAAGTGAAATTTCATAGAGGATTTATTTCTAAGTGGCCAAATTTCGAGTTGCAGAGCATACATGGTAAATTTTAGAAGCAACAGCATGGAATTGGGAAAAGCCCCAATTTCAGTTGGTAAATTCATGGGAAAATTGAGAAATTCGGCCATGTGGTGAGATATTATTGGTTTAATACCCGTTCTAAGAAATTCAAACCTGGAATTGGTCGAATTTGAAGTTATAGTGAAGCCATGACAGATGGAACAAGTTTTGTAATTTAAATTCTCAATTTGTGACTTGAGTTTGGAAAAAATTCATCCTAGAAATGTCAACCATAGCGATTTGTTGTTGCATACGTTGAATTGATGTTATCAGGGTGAAATTGAACAAATTTCATAGTTGCATAATGTCTATGGTAGAAATTGGGAAAAAGTTAGGAAAAAGCCCCAATTTCTATAGTGGAATTCATGAGGAATTGATGCGCATAAAAATGAATGTGCACAGTTGGGTGTACTAGAAATGCATGATGCACAGTAAAAATCTTGTGATATGTAAAAATTAGGGGCTGCGTGGAAAAATGTTGGTGTGCGGGTGCACGCACTAAATTTTGGCACCACACGAAAAAATGTTAGTGTGCTGGTGCGCGCACTAAATTTTGGCACCGCGCGGAAAAATGTTAGTGTGCGGTGCACGTGCTAAAATTAGCATTGCGTGGTTTACATATGCATAATAAGGTGTGCGCGGTGTAAACACACATGATAATGGCGTGCGTGGTGTGAACAGTATTTGCAAAGCGTAGAGGAGTTTGGTTGTTGCGCGCACAATGTGGGTATATGTTGTCGCGCGCCAGGTTTGTTAATGGTGCGCGCAGAGTATTGCTGCGCGGTGGTGGTGTACTAAAATTTGGCATGGTGCAGTACGTCGAGTTAAATGTGCATGGAATATGAACGCGCGATACAAAAACTACGTGCAATAGGTAATAGTGCAAGAACCAAAACTGTACGCGGTGGATATTGGCGCGCGACACAAAAGTAGTGCGCGCCAATTATTGGCGCGACATAGAAGTGATGCACAATAGTTATAGGTGAGCGGAGCATGATTTACCTTGTGATGTTGTTGTGCATGATAAATATGGGTGTACAGGTTGAAATTTGTGCACACGAAGTCGTTTTGATGGTGAACAATAGCAGAAAAACAACGATTTTCTGCGATGTTTTATATTGCTCGAATGTCATCTTTTTGTAGTGCATTTTTTAGGGCCTTAACAACATATTTAGGTACTCAAAAACCACGTGAACAAAGTGTGCCAAGGCACACTTTGTCTCTGTAGCTCAAATAAAAGAGCTCAGAGAGAGATTTCTAATGGTGTAAATCGTTCGTCAAACGAAGCTTTTATGAGAAAGTTACAACACAAACAGTGGAGGGTAAATTTTAAGACCCAACTAACTTCAAACAGCCATAAATTTCTACTCCGGAATCAGATTGAGGCACAAGATCAGTCAATGGAAATATATTGAACCATATAAGACAGTCCCAGAGCTCAATTAAATTTCTAGGCATGTTAAAATTGTTTAATATGGAAAAGAAGGTACATGTAGCATTCTAGACCAAAAACACGAATTGGCCTAGAATTTCAGCAGGATGTAACTAGCAGCTCAGAACCCATAAAGAGGCTAAACTTTGAAAGAGTGTCCATAATATGTATATGAAGAAACCCAATTGAGATCCCATGAAAAATCCAATCGAGTAGGTACAAAATTTCATAATTACAAGGCAGAGTTGTGCCAAGTTCATGTGTGAACAGAAAAATTAATGGGCAAATTTCCAATAACCGTAACTTTCTGCTCAGAACTCGGAATTGAGCATGGAAAAATGTGTTGGAAAGGTCTTGGACAGTGGAATCTAAATATCCACCCAAAAAATTGATCCGGGCATTCAATTTTCTAGGAAATCAGAAGAAAGAATTCTAATATGTATTATTGAACCAGAATGGTTCATATTTTCATGAAATTGTTGAAACAATTAACCTAACAAAGTTTTGTTGGTTGCACATTTTGCAGATTTAACAACGACTAGATCAGTTCAAGATCAACACAAATTCCATATTAATAGAAGAGGCACAAGGAAATTACAGTTAGGAGGATGAGATTAGAGGGATGGATGTCCATTTGGGCATTGAAGAAACAAACTCCAATGGACATGTAGAAGGAAGGGATGAAAACATGAATATGGTAGAGACCATTAAAAATTTGCAGAAGGATGTCCAAAGCCATAAATCAGATAATGAAAAGCTTATGAGAGCCAATGAGCAACAAGATGACTTCAAAATGAAGATAATTCAGAGCTTGATCATAATATAAAATAAATTGGATAAGGAGAGTGGATCAAGAAAATCTGGAAGTCACAGGCCTCTTGATGAGAAAAGAAGAGCAAGGAGTGTTAGAAGACATCACCACCACTCCCCGAGTCTTTCCAATAAGATATCACATAGCAGCTCAATTCCATCCCCTGTCGGGAAGCATAAGGGGTCTGGGGTGGATGAGCTATGAGGAGAAATGAACAAAATCAAACCTCCTACATTTGATGGTGAACAAAAGAAGGACGAAGATGCAGAGACATGGTTGTTGGGCATGAGAAAGTATTTTCAATCGCATAATTATTCTTCTTATGCAGAAGGTAGAGTTTTTATCTATCAACTCAATGGAAAGACATCCATGTGGTGGGATCAACTTGTGCAGGTGCAACACATTAAAGAGAAAAGTGTTACTTGGAGGGAATTCAAGAAGTATTTTGAGAATAAATACTTGACTAAGAAATACTATGATAAGAAAATGAAAGAGTTCTTTGAACTCAATCTTGGGAGTATGACCATAGATGAATATGAGAGAATGTTTTTAGAACTGTTGAAGTATGTCTTTTTCATCAAGGATGAGACAGTTAATATTCATAGGTATTTGAGTGGATTGACACCATTTATCAGTGACAAAATGCAGTATGGTGATCCCAAGTCATTGGAGGAGACCATAAGGCGAGCTAAATGCCTATATGATCAACAAAAATCAAGGCCAATTTTCCAAAAATCTTGGGAAGACAAAAAAAAATTCAAGATGGATAGGAGGAAGAAGGGAACTAAGCCACCATTATTCATAAATAATACTCAGGGACAACCAAATTCTAGAGAACCCAAAACGATTGAGATAGGGGGTCAAAGGCCAAGGAAACCACCTATTCAATGTTGGTGTTGTAAAGGAGATCATATGTTCAGAGATTGTCCCCACATAGGTGAAAAAGTGAGGATTGTTCACAATGTACAACAAGCTGAAAAAGTGGAGGACATGGGCAGAAATGTACCAAGGATCGATGCAGCCCTGGACAACAAGAAAACAGAGTATCGGTCACATATGATTGAAGTGGAAGGTATGATCAACAACCAAACCGTTGCTATTTTAATTGATTCAGGAGATAGTCATAGTTATATAGATCCTAAGATGGTGGAAAGTTTGCATTTGCCAAGAAGCAAGCATAGGAAATTTTGGTTGGTGTAGTTAGCTACTGGAGCCAAAAGAAAAGTTAATGAAATGGTTAAGTCATGTCTTATGGACATGAATGGACTGAACACCGGGAAAGATTTGAACATCTTGCCTTTAGGTTCCTATAAATGTCTAATTGGTATGGATTGGTTGGATCAACATCATGCTATCCTAGACTATCATAACAAGGCATTCACTTGCTTGGATGAGGAAGGGAGCCTATGGAAAGTGCAGGGAATTCCCAGGGAAGTAACCATAAGAGAAATTTGAATATTTTATCTAAAGAAATGTTACAGGAAAGGCTTTCAAATATTTGCAGCTCATATGGAAGAGGCACCTAAAGATAAGGTGCCAAATTTGGAAGAGCATGCAGTCTTGAAAGATTTTGAAGATGTGTTTGAGGAGGTACCAAGACTACCCCCAAAGACAGATATTGATTTCTCTATAAATTTAATGCCTAGAGAAGCTCCAGTGTCAAAGACTCCTTACAAAATGAGTACACTAGAGCTTAAGGAGTTACAAATGAAGCTTGAAAAACTTTTGAAGAAGGGGTATATATTCCCAAGTGTGCCACCTTGGGTTGCCCTAGTCTTGTTCGCGAAGAAGAAGTATGGGACATTAATATTTTGCAGTGATTTCAGACAGTTCAATAAAGTAACTGTGAAGAACAAGTATCCTCTGCCAAGGATTGATGATCTCTTTGATCAATTGAAGGATGCAAAGATATTTTCAAAGATAGACCTGAGGTCAGGATACCATCAGGTAAGGATTAAAGAGGAAGATATCAAGAAGACCGCCTTTAGGACAAGGTATGGTCATTATGAGTTCACAGTGGTGCCATTTGGGTTGTCAAATGCACGGGTTGTTTTCATGTGCTTAATGAATGGTGTTTTCGGGGAATATTTAGACAAGTTTGTCATTGTCTTTTTGGATGACATCCTTGTATATTCCAAGTCAGAAGAAGAGAATGAGCATAATTTGAGGATGGTGTTGCAGGTGTTAAGGGAGCTTCAGTTGTATGCCAAACTGAGCAAGTGCTCATTTTATCAGAAGCAAATTCATGATTTGGGACATATCATTTCAAAGGATGGGATAGTAGTGGATCCTGAGAAGATAGAAGCCATTAGAGAATGGTCAGAGCCAAAGAATGTGACAGAGGTCAGATCATTCATGGGCCTTACAGGCTATTATGGGAGATTTATTGAAGGATTCTAAAAGATTGCACACCCTATCACTTCCTTACAAAAGAAGGGTGTGAAGTTTCAGTGGACATTGGATTGTGAAAAGAGTTTCCAACACTTGAAACAATTATTAACAAGTGCTCCAATACTAAGGATTGCAGACCCAAATGAAGACTTCATTGTATGCACAGATGCATGTAAAGAAGGACTTGGTGGAGTCCTCAGTCAAAATGGGTTTGTTATATGTTATGAATCAATGAAGTTGAAGCAACATGAAAGACACTATGCCACTCATGATTTGGAGTTGGCAGCCATAGTGCATGCCTTGAGGAAATGGAGACACTACCTCATGGGAAAAAGGTTTGAACTGAGGAAAAACCATAATGGTTTGAAATATTTATTTGATTAGACAACTCTAAATGCTAGGCAAAGCAGATGGTTATAATTTGTAAGTGAATATGACTTTGATATAAAGCATATCAAGGGAAAATATAACAAAGTGGTCGATGCACTCAACATGAGAGTGCATGAAATGCATGCTACAACCATTAGCATATACCAATCAGATTTGAAACACAGAACTTTAGAGGCCACAAAATCAGATTTGCAATACAAGGAATTAGTGGAAAAATTACAACAAGGTAATTTGCAGTAGAAAATTGAAGAATACAAGCTATATAATGATGAAATTCTCATGTACAGGGGTAGAATTTTTGTACCAAATTCCCAAGAATTGAAAAATCTGATATTGAGAGAAATGAATAATGTACCTTATGTTGGGCACCCAGGTTATCAGAAAACTATTGTAGCTTTCAAAAGCCAATATTATTGGATAGGCATGAAGAAAGAAGTTGCAAATTTTATTGCCGAATGTTTGGAATGTCAAAAGGTAAAGGTTGAGCATAGACATCCAGCTAGTTTGCTACAGCTATTACCCATTCTTGAGTGGAAATGGGAAGTTGTAACCATGGATTTCATCACCAAACTGTCCAGAACAAACAAGCAACATGATTCTATCATGGTAGTAGTGGATAAGCTTACTAAAGATGCTCATTTTATTCCAGTTAATCTCACTCACAAGGAAGCCAACATTATTGATGTTTATATGAGGGAAATTGCTAGATTACATGGCATACCCAAGACAATTGTGTTTGACAGAGATCCAAAATTTACCTCTAAATTTTGAAAAGGATTATTTAATGGATTTGGAACAAATTTGAATTTTAGTACAACTTATCATCCAGAGTCAGATGGACAAATAGAGAGGGTGAATCAAGTGATTGAAGATATGTTGAGGATGTATATGATGGATAAACCATCAAAATAGGAAGACTACCTACACTTGGTAGAGTTTGCTTATAACAATGGGTACCAAACATCTCTAAAGATGAGCCCATTTGAGGCACTTTATGGAAGAAAGTGAAACACAACAATAAGTTGGAATAACCTAGCAGATAGAGCATTGGTTGGGACAGATTTTCTCAGGGAAATGGAGGATCAAATGATAAAAAATAAATAAAAATTAAAGGTTGCCCAAGACAAGCAGAAAATCGATGCTGATAAGGGCAGAACTCATAGGGAATTTAAAGTGGGAGACCATGTATTCTTGAAAGTGAAATCCAACATAAGTTCTTTGAAGTTGGGAAATTTCTCAAAGTTGGCAGCTCGCTATTGTGGGCCATTTGAAATCCTAGAGATGATTGGTCCAGTGGCTTATATGATTGCATTGCCTGCATCTATGTCTCTTCATAATATATTCCATGTATCATTTATTAAGAAATATATACTTGATGCTAATCATGTTATTGATTGGAATGTGATTCAGGTGGAGCAAGAAGGTGCTTTTCAAGTGCATCTTGTATGCATTCTGGACCGGAAAATCAAACATCTTCGGAATTGAGCCATATGGCTTGTAAAGGTCCAATGGACTTGGTATGGTCCTGAGGACACTACTTGGGAGCATGAGGATGCAATGCAGGCATAATACCCACATCTTTTTGAGGATTTTTGAAATTTTGTTGTATACGTATACATAATGCACTGAGGACAATGCAAAAATAAGGGGAGGGGATTGTAATATCACTAGGCAGAACCCACTTGTAAATGTAAATGAAAAGGTACTTAAGTTGGTGAGCTATTTGATATCATTTTTGTATTCACCTTTCATGGCATAGTGCCTGCATGTACTGTGAAGTAAAATGATGAAGTATGCACATTCCAGGATACTGCACACAACAACTTAAGTGCGTGCAATTTTGAGGCCAAGGAGTCTTTCTGTATATGCTCTGTTTTATAGGCTGGTGAGCCAGTTATTATAAGCTAGGATGCTTATGTTTTTATTAGGCCATGGAACCTAGATGTTAAAGGTCAGTGCGCCTATTTTTGTATATGTCTCATAATTAATAAAAAAATACATCGTTGTGCGCAGACCGACCACAATAAAAGAGTATGGAGGAAGAAACTCCACTAGTTAGGGAAAGTGGGGGCTAAAAGTTAAAAAAAGGGCTAAGCTAGGGAGCTTAAGACAAAAAAGAATATTATATTAATATTTCTTAAATCATAAAGTATGGATAATTATTTTATCCTAAGTTCCAAAGTTGGGGACAGGTGGGCCAAAGTAGCTCCTAACATGACAAGTGTCAAGTTGGGGACATGCATACATATTGTTGGGATTTGTTCATTTCCCATCATTCTTGCCATCATTCATCATTCATGCATCCATTCCATGAGCATACTCTCACTCAATCATTTATCCTCCATACCTTCATGTCACTCTAACTGAACCTGTATCCATATCCATACCTGTTTTTGTAGCTGGTTAGCTTGGGAGTTGGACTGAAGAAGCGGGTTGTTAGGCCTGTGGGATATTGAAGAGGTGGGTTGTCAAGTCTGTCAAAAATTCCTCTCTAGGTGAGAGAATTGTTGGGAATTGATTTCCTGGAGGTGTTAAACTACAACTACAGGGCTCTGAGACTTCCTGCCCGGCCTGTTGCTGAAGCCCAGAAAGGAAGTGCGGCAGCCGAAGGACTATTGAGCAGAGAAGGGGCACACTTCCTAGGGTGGGACATGCATGTGGGGAATGAGGGATTGTAGGCTGTTAGTTTGAGTTGGCACCTATGACAGAGTCTTTTTTGTTTTCTATGAACCATTATCCTGGTTAGGAATCCCTTTACCCGGGTGGAGTTTAGTCCCATCTCGGGGGTGACCCATTGCTGAGAGTGATGAGCAGTGTGGTCTAAGGCTGGGAGGTTCGTGGAAGGTATGCACGTAGTTGGTAATATTCTTACCAAGATAAGTGTCTATTGTGTGATAAATTTACATGTTGCATTATTATTTACGTGTTTAGTTTTATGGATTTATCCTGTGTATGATTTGTAACTGTGTTTATATTTATGGGTATTTCCTGTATATGCTTCATGTATGTGTTTATTATTATTTCAGTATGAATCCATGCATTTACATAATGTATTTGTATGTTTATGTTTTATATATAATGTTCTGCAAGAGTTCTGTGTGCATATGTTTTAATTGCATGCAATTGAAAAAAATAAGTGGCATAGCTCAGTTGGATGTTGGGTATGTTACAGTATGCTCTGCAAAGAGAGAATGAAAGCATTATCTTATGTATCGTGGCCCGGCCTGGGTGGCCGAGGACGTTACACATCCTATAGGATTCCTGATTAGGTATAGATGATCCCAGGATTAGATTAATGCGATGTTGAATATCCATCTTTGGTGGAAGACCATTAGGTAGTTCATCAAGGATAACATCAACATATTCTTCTAGTAACTTGGCCACTTCAGTAGGAATTGGTACACATTCCCCTTCTCCTTTTTTCACTATTAATGCATAGAAAAATCTTGTTGCCTTCGTTTCCTTAACAAGCTCTCTTTCCGACTACATATTCTCAGCTTTCCCCTCATCCTTAAGGGGCAATCGAATGCTTTTTGATCCATCCTTCCAAAAGGTGTAGGCATTCTTTTCTCCATTATGCATGACTTTTCTGTCATATTTTCAAGGCCTCCCCAATAACAAATGACATGCATCCATCAGAATGACATCACACCATACTTCATATTTATAAGTCTTACCGACGAAAAAATTGATCAAACATCCTTTATTAATGGTGACTTCATTCCCTTTTTTGAACCATGCAATTCGGTAAGGATGGGGATGTGTTTCACAACGTAATTTCAACTTATCTACCATCTCTTTGGAAACCACATTCTCATAACTACCACTATTAACAATATATTGACATACCTTCCCCCATAAGTGCATCTGTTTCGAAAAATATTTGTCTAAATACAAGAATATTCATTGTCGCTACTATGCTTTTACTATTTTTCAAGAATCACCATTGACCTTTGTATCATGAGATTCTCCCCCATATCAGGCAGGACTTTAGATTCAACTCCTCCTTCTTCATTCTCATCTTGGACCAAGTTTAAATTAGGTTGTTTCCCTTGCTTCAACTCTTGCATGTTATAATTTTGGCATTCCAATGATCGATGACCCTCTACACCACACCCGAAACACACATAAGGTCCTCCTCTACCACCACTGTAACCTCTACCCCTTTGAAATCCTCTTCCTCATGGTTGATTCATGTTACCTTGTCGAGCATCTTATGCATTCGTAGCTCTTAGGATCATTCACCTCTGCCATAGTTAAAACCACCCTATGAGGTAGACGATGTACCCCTCCTTTCTCTTCTATTCCTTTGAGAAAATTGTCAGTTTTTTTTTCCTCGTCCTTTAAGAATAATTGATATGCCTCTTCCATGTTGTGAACCCTATGCATGCTCAATTAATCTTGAATAGAAAATTTTAAACAATTCACATTCCTTGCATCTAGTTGCTCATCACTTTCTTAGTGATCCACACGAATGGACAATTGAGAAAACTCGTTTGTGAGTTCCTACACGGTGGACAAATTTTGCTTCAAGTTCTGAAATCTACGAAAAAGGGATTGGGCATAGTACATAGGAAAAAAAAATTCTCACAATTTTTTTTCAATCTTGCTCCAGGTCCTAATTTTGTTTTTCCTATTTTTTTCTCTATCTTTCTGCACATGATCCCACCAAATCATGGTGTGACCTTTTAGCTTGGTGCATGGAAATTTGACCTTCTTTTCCTTTTTCATAGGCTTCCATTCAAAAAAAACATTCCATGACATTCAACCAATCTATCAACTCCTCTGGTTTAGGACTCTCTGGATATTCTGAAACTTCCATTTTGATCCCATAATTTCTTCCTTCTAGATCCCTAAGCATCCTCTCTTAAAAAGTCATGCGCTGTAATTGTTCTTCTTAATTTTTTGTATCCTGATCTACATCTCCTCGGTTTGTCTCCTTATTAGACACTTCTCTCTATATTATTCTCTGACTAGCCAACACACTTGAGATATATTCTACTTGCCTTTGGAGGTTTTGCATATCTCTATGTATCTGAGCAATATACCTTGCTCTTCATCTTCCTCTCCTATTCATCTTCCTACTCTGATATCAGATGATGTAGCCAATAAACTTTAATTCATTCACGAGATCTAAAAACCATGCAAACACACGAGAATGGAAACTAACTCTCTTTTATTCCTTCTCCATCCTAACTATTACAATGGAAGTCCAACCCCTTATAACTACTATCTAAGATTTTTTTAAACAACTAATTTTAGAAAAACAACTCTAATTTTAGAAAAAATAACTAATTTTAAAGATAATTCTTGCATGACACTAAAACTGACCAATAACTAAAAGCTAACTAAAGAAACCCTATTTTTCAACTCATTTTTTCTGATTAGGTGCATAAACTAATAGATAATTGATAATTACTAATTTAAAAATTCTCGTAAAAACACTAAAACCCCAATTTGATGCCTTATATGAAGGAATTTGGCCTCAGAAAAGTGTCAAAACGATATTTGATCTAGAGGATCATATTTGTACGACAATGAGCTCTTTGAGACACAACTCCTATTTCATCCCAAATAGATAACCAAGTCAAAAGTTATGGCCCTCAGAAACCCCTGCATCAAAAAGAAATGAAGTTAATGGCTTAAGTCACAACCCTTCATTTATTGTGACAATGAAGAATATTCCATCCATATTTTATCCATAGAAAATATTAAAGACTAAAAACCTATTAAATATATTCATTTCCAATAAATATATACCTCTCAACCTAATAACTATATTTAATATTTTTAAATGTATAATTCTAAAAAATAAAAAATAAAAATTAATAACAAAAATTTTGAAATTATGTTTATGTATGAATGTGACGAAAATTCCTCTAACAAGTAAATGGGCTACCAGTTTTGAAATATAGTTAAAAATAATTAAATATGATGAAATTAAAATATTTTGTTATTAATTTGGAAGATTATGAAAATAGAAGGAAAAGATGCATCACACTTTTTTCACATTAAAGGTTATTACTTTGTTTGAAGAAGTGATAGACATTGTTTTATATTTTAGTGATTATTGTTGTATGGACCCAAATAATGATTGACAAAGCCATGTGGCCATTACTAAAAGTAAACTTAGATATTAGAGAAGTGGTATTGTATATTATTTATATTTTGGGATAAGTGTCAGTCATGTGTTTATTGTTTCATTGGGTGTTATGATTTTTTGGCTGCCCTTAAAAGTACCATGTGGATGTGGGTAATGATTTTGGATTGTTGAAGCAAATCATTTTCATTAAATGATGATGGTGGGAGTGTGTGATAGAAGAAGGGATAACATTGTTTTCAAGTACCATGCTAATGTGGGTAATGATTTTGGATGGTTTAAATAAATTAATCTTATTAAATGATGATGGTGGGAGTGTGTGATAAGGTAATGATCTTGATGGTTTAAATAAATTAATCTTATTAAATGATGATGGTGGGAGTGTGTGATAGAAGAAGAGATGACATTGTTTAAGTTAGAAAGTCTTGTAGTGTTATAATAGTGAAAATTATTTACTAAGCACATTACTAAATATTGGTAGTAGATTTTTTTTTTCTATCAATTGGATATTACACTATCCAATAAATAAGGTGAAAATGACACATTATTATCCATCATCCAATAAACAAACAAGATGAAGAAGACACATTACCAATAATTAATAATATACCTCCTAAATATCACTTATCATATTATAGTTGATTTGAAACAAGTCATATAATGAAATATAAAAGAAAATTAAATATCCATTAAAATACCTTGTAATTCTACTCTAATTAAAATAAAGTGTAGTCTAAACGTTACTTTTTGAAGTTTTTATAGACATATTTATGGATCAATTTGTCTTTAAATACTTTCAAAAATTGTTAGAACTTCATATTTGAGTGATTGAATTTATATAATTTTAGTGCATTGAGGTTTTTTCAAAATACTAAATCCATTTATACATTTAAAAATACAATTTAAATCACAAAAAATAGTAATTTCATCCAATATTCTATGAAAAAATTAAAAAAATCAAATGTTTAGACAACAACTTAAAATAAAATAAAATAAAGAATATGTGAAACAATGTGATCCACCCCTCGCATAATAATTAAATGCCGAACTCATTCTTCACCTAAAATAAATGGATAAATAAATACAACTACGGCTAAACTTTGATATTAAATTAAAATGTGAAATTATACCTAATGAAGTCAAAGCAAAGCATGATAAGCTTCCACTACGCGTTAAATTAATATGTGAAGTTATAATAATATGTATAATTATAAATAAGATAAGATTTGACATTTATATTGACATGTGCAATTATAAAGAAGATAAGCTTTGATATTTATATTAACATGTTCAATTATTGAGAAGATAAAATAAGTTTATTTATATTAACATGTGCAATTATTGTGAAGATAAAATAAGTTTTGATATTTAAAGCCGTATTTAAATGCCCAACTCATTCGTCCAGTTAAAAAAGTGAATAAATGAAGTCACAATTTATGGAAAAAGGAGTATGATAGTGCATGTCACAATTTATGTAGAGAAGAAGTATAGAAGAAGTATTGGTATTAAATTAATATGTTAAATTATGGAGATGAAATTATGCAATTTGAGTGGGTCTAATGGTTAAAAATATGTGTTTCTTTTTAAGATGTCATAAATTCAAATCTAAAGGGTATAGGACCTCATACATTAATTTGGTGTGTTGGCTTGGCCATGACCTTAAAAATAGATTATTATTATATTATTATTAATATGTGAAATTATGGAAATGATAAATTTCCATGTTAAATTAATATTAAATTAATATGTGAACTTAAAGTTTAATATTGAATAAATATAATATATTATATTATATTTTTTTTCATATTTTTTCATATATTATTAAATAGGTCAATTTTTAATATTTATTTTTGAAATTATATTATTAAATTGATTATTTTTAAATATTTATTGTTTTTTCATATTTTTTCAAAGGTCAATTTTTAATATTTATTTTTGAAATTATATTATTAGATTGATTATTTTTAAATATTTATTTTTGAAGTGTAAATTTTTTTAATATTGTTTATATTTTATTTTGGGGTTATAACTCTTTTTTAGAAAGTTTGTATAGTGGTTTTAGGCTCTATCTACGTCTTTTTAAATAGCTTTAATAAGGGTTTAATGTTTTTAATGTTTTTCATTTTTTTCTCTCAACCATGGTTAAGGCTTCACTACCCATTCTTGGTGTCCAAAACCTCTAAATAACATATATACCCCACTTGGACATGAAAGATCCCATCTAGAGAGCTTGTGTGGTGGCTCCAAGCCTCATTCATGGTTCATAAGCTTGGAAGTTTCATTTAGGGCCTAAATCCCTTGATTTACTCCCTTACCATGGTCAATACCTTGAAACCCATCCTTCATACATAAAATGTCATAATGGTGCCCATATCACACTTAGAGATCAAATATCCACTCCATAAAACCTATGTGGTGGTTTGAAGTGTCATTTATAGCCCATGAAGCTTTCATGAAGAACAATTTAAAGTGTTAAATCAGTGGTAGGTCCATATACTCACCATAAAATTCCCAACATCTTAATAATAATTATGCACATATTAGATGATTCACATCTTAATATTGTAAAGGGAGTTTAAAACAACCAAAATGTTTTAGAAATTGAAATCCACTAATTGAATTAATTATGGAAAGTGTAGTTTTCATAAAACGATACATTAAGAGAAACAAGTGGCATGCAAAGTCACTTGCCACCATCTTCACGAGCTTCTCTAATATAATTTATTTTTAATTAGCAATAAATTGCTTTAGAAGAAAATAGGTCCAAGATCCCTAATTTCATTCATTTCTTCTCTTCTCTTAAAGATTACTTTCATGGAGGCCAGGGTTTGAAATTTCTTTCAAGGGGATGAGTTTTCATGTAGGATGTGAAATTTTCTTTCTTCTCCTAAAAGTATATAAATTGACTATAGAAAAAGGGCCTAAGTTGTACGGCTAGTAGGAATACCTATCCTTCACATGGACAATCCTCTGATCCTATAACTCATGAACATCATCCAAGTATTTTTCCTAACATAGGTGATAATCCTAGATTAGAAAGTTGAAACTACTTACGAAGATGCTCCTCCTGTTTATGAAAGTCCTGAATCACCTCGTGCAAATTTATTTGTTGTTTTGAAACCCGAAGTTAACACTTTTCATCACCTCACTCAAGCATTTACTCGACAGATCAATGAGCTACATGTAGCACCCTTTCTACCGAGAAGAGGGAAAGCCCATAGAGTCCATATTAAAACTTCTCAAGGAATCCTTGAACCTAAACTCAACATAACAACTGGTGACATATTCAAGCCAATGATAAGCAATCAACCCCACATTCCTGCATAGATGTCTCAAGGATATTTAAACTTGCCACGATAGCTACATGACTTACCTAAGCATACCAAAAGGATTTTACCCAAGTTTGACCCTAACAAGTCATGCATTCTTAATGATCATATTAATAATTTCTACCTCACCATAAGGTTTATTATTCTTGAGCCCGAGGATGTGGTTTGTATATTATTCCCTTTTACCTTAAAAAGTAAAGTGTCTATCTAAAATTACAAATTGATGTTAGACAATTGGCTTAGGTTAATGGACAGTTGGTATGGATTGTTGGTTGTCATTGATGTCAACCATTGGAGAGTGATATTGTAAATTGATGTCAACCCTTAGTGATTGATGTCAACCCTTGGAGAAATTCCGGTAGCGAATTCCGGTAGGAAAAAGGTTTGGGTAATGGACCCAAGTTTGTTTGATGTATAATTTTATGATTTTTAATAAATTTGAAGGTAAGACTATTCTAGATGGGTAGTACATGTCATGCCATTCCCGATGGTATGTGGAACATCACATAACTCCTCACGCTTAGAGAGTTATGGCCATGTGAAGTTGGAGAACCCAGGTTTGGGTAATGGACCCAAGTTTGTTTGATGGATAATAGTATGAGTTTTGATATATTTGTAGGTAAGACTATTCTATATGGATAGTACATGTCATTCCATTTCCAGTGGTATTTGGAACATCACATAACTCCTCACGGTTAGAGAGTTATGGCCATGTGAAGTTGGAGAACTCTCATGAGTCATATACAAGCCCCAAAAGCTCAAAGTGGTTTAAGAGATTTTAGAAGGTAAATAATAAAGTTAAGTGATGAGTGTACTATAAGTAAAAGTGAATAGAAAATAAATTATTTAAATAATGAAGTTAATGGATAAATTACTATGTTGACAAGTGGTTAGAAGTGGGTTAACCCTAAAATGAGGAAAGTGGATTAAGATGGTTAAAAGGTAACCCCTTGAGGAAGCTACATGAAAGTATAAATAAGAGGCAAGGCTCTCTCATTTTAATCACACTTGAGAATATTGAATATGTACAGGTGACCGAGGTAATCAAAGGATATCTAAGACGAATTTCAGATGGAAGGTGAAGTAAAGAAGGCCAAAATTCAAGGGAGGATAAATACTTTTGATGATGCTTTCTAAGGTATGTTATTTACAGGTCATCTCACCATTTTCGCAATTTTTTTTTTTATAGAATGATTCAGATCGTGAAATTGGGAGGCCATTGAGGAAACATATCCAATTAGCTTTGGTACAAATTTCATCTTGTGGGTTGTTGTATTATTGGAGTTACACTCCGTGGAAAGTAGGGTTTGTGGCTAGTCCTAAAACTAGTCTAAAACAGGTGTTTCGGGTAAAAAAGTCATAACTTCTTCATAAAAGATCAAAATTCTATAAGACCAAATGTGTTGGTTATAGTACACTCTAGAGTATTTTGTGTACAATTTTCATATCCATGCAACAAATATTCCATGCGGGTCATGCTCTACAAGTTCGCTCTCTAGAATAAGCCAGAATTCAACAAGGCATGCCATTTTTGCTATAAGTCCTTTTCTGAGAGGTTCCAAGTAGTGAAATCTGGAGAAATTGCATAAACGAAACTGAAGAACATTGTGTACCATTTTCATATCTTTATTCATTATAGGTACATAGTTATGATTATTGCAAGTTAGGGTTTTTGACTAATCCAAAACTAGTCATGTGAGACTAAAGTAAAGTTTGATGAAAATGCCAGTCTCTTGTTGTTAAAGTTAAGGAAGGTTTGTAGGTATGTGATCATATACAC
>ML783345.1:910769-928544 GCA_009831015.1 Picea engelmannii | reverse complement strand
ACCATTTTAACGAGTGTGAAAAGGACAAGATCACTCGGCTATTTTTTCACTTTTAAGGAGTCTGAAAAAAGCTTAACTATGGACTCCGTCAGGAATGTTCTTCTAGACCATTTTAACGAGTGTGAAAGAATAAGGTCACTCGATGATCTTTTCAATTTTAAGGAGTCTGAAAAGAGCTTAACTATGGACTCTGAGGGGGTTTCTTTTTCGTAAATTTAGTCCCTCAGGCCCGAAAAAGGAAATAAAATTATACCTGAGGATACTCTTCTAAAGAATTGACATCCAATAGAGTATTCCTTTGTTCGTACAGTTGACCATCTGGACCGAAAAGGGGGTAAACTACCGCCGGACAGACGTGACTTCAAATTTCAGTTTAACGAGAGTGAAAGGTCACAAGATCGCTCAGCAATCTTTTCATGTTTAAAGGGTCTGAAAAGGGCTTAAAAGGAAACCCGTTATGTTTTGGGAGTCCGGAGGGTAAGACAAAGAGTGAAAAAGACCCATGCAAATGAGGCTCGAATTCATATTCAGGAAAGACTATACGGACTCCTGAGCCTACTATGTTGTTAGAAACGGCATGGACACCATAATGCAACCAGGAACTACCTAGGGCATCCATGTTTTGGTAAGCTCTACCACCAAGTTGCGACACTTCTAGAGCAGATATGACGGTTCCGTGTCACAACCGGATGGGATCGATCCTATATCATAAGAACAAAAGGCAACGAGATGCAACAATTGGGATGAAATCCTACCCTATATGCTCAAGTTGAATTTTGAATTTTTTTTTATGGACCGTGAATATATATATATATATATTTTCTGAAACTCAATGAAAATTGTCCCAATACCTGATCAAATTCCTCCCATATAACTCCTGAACCACTCAAAATGGTTTTTGATATAAAGAAACTGATAAAAGGGCCCAAAAAAGTGACAAAAAGAGGCCAAAAATTCTATAAATAGAAGCTGGCAGCTCATTATCACCATTGCTGATTTGGAAATTGACTCTGGAGCCAAAAGACCCCCTTTGCCAAAGATTGTGATTCCGGGAGCTACAGTGGACAAAACGGACTTCTGCTTGGACCAAGTAAGTACAAACTCCCATATCTTGCAATTCAATACTTCATTTATGGCATTTATTTGATTTTGGGGGTGGGCGTCGACCTCAAAGAGGTCGTCCCTAGGCAAACGCGGGTTGTCCAGGGACAGCCCACGGGTACCCGCACGCAAAGCTGCACACGGGTACCCATGACTGTCGCCTCGACAGACCGCGGGTGCCCCCCGCGTGATGGAAAATTTAATTGAACCAAGAAATAACTCCCCCTTTTTTGCCTTGTGGTTTTGGCAGGATGTATGTTCAGTGGAGAGAGAGAGAGCATGAGGCCGCCAATGAGTTAGTGGCCGCAGATCTGAACGTTATGGCCGTACTGACGTAGTGTGGGTTAGTGAAATTCTTTCTGTGTCTGTTTATGCACGCTCAACCAAGGCTGCTGAATGCTCTGGTTGACTATTGGCACCCTGATGCAGAGGTCTTCATGATAGAGGGGCAATCCTTGGTGCCCACCACCGAGGATATCTACTTTTTGACGGGCCTCTTGAGGAGAGGGGATCCTGTCAACTTTCATACTTTTCCTGCAGGGCCGAGCAAAGTCTCGGAATTGATAGAGGAGTATTGTGAGGCTGGGACCGATCAGAGATCTTCCTCGGTACCCGTGAGTAGGATTACCAGCCTCGCCCTCCAGACCATTTTATCGCTCATTGGGCGGATTATCGGCTCCGCAGCCGTGCATCAGGCTTCCCGCGCACAGATGAACTGTGCAATTCAGTGCATGAATGCACAAATTTTTGACTGGAGTACCACACTACTAGCAAGCATGACAGGTCAGTTGACAGCTTGCAGACAGTGGACACACAGGAACTTCGGGTTTGGGACCATCCTGTGTTCGTTTTTCTTCGAGAGAGTTCCATGTTTTAGTCCTCGGTTGACAGTACGAGGACATTTGGCTACTTTCCCCGCAGTGTGCAGATGGGCAGCGTTGCTGCCGCGACAGGGTGGTGGAAGGACCATAGAGGCCTTCAACAACGACTTTTTTGCTTGGCTGTCATGGCAGATCCCAACTATTGAGGATTACCCATATGCAGGGATCGATTTTTCCAGAGATCCAGTGATACCAGTGCCTCCTGGTGAGGAGCGAGGGGAGATGGGTAAGTCTCCACCTACATAGTTTTTTGTTTGCATATGTAATTTTTATGTCTTTTTGATATATATATCATGTTTTTGTATACCATAGTTTTTGATGGGTGAAAATTCATTGCATGCAGATGTGCGACCTGTGGGACCTGCTGACTATGCATGGAACAGGCGTCGCCCACGGCCAGAAGCTGCAGCTGCTGCCGCTGGAGGAGCAGCAGTAGCCGGGAACCTCCTAGCAGAAGAGGCCGAGAGAGTCCTGAGACGGATTGAGCGTAACTTTACTTCGCTTACTCGCACAGTTCCCATGGCAGAGATAGAGGACTTGCCGCCCTCCATGCAGAACTATATTGTGGGAGTACCTCGGACATGGGTCCGATTGTTTAGACGTTTAGGCCAGGCTATACATGATTATAACAGGGCCCATAGGCCCTGAACATACTTCAGACTTTTATGTGCCTCGAGCACTGATATGTATATATTTTTTGAGGGCATAAGCCCCAGTGACTCGTTATTGTTCCCACTTTTTGAGGCGCTTGCGCCCATCTCTGTACTCTGAGGATTTTATGATGTTTATATATGGTTTTTATTTCTTTTTTGTGTCTTATGGATTATTTGTACAAAAATGTATTTACATGTGTATGATCATGATCTTTTTATATGTGAGCAAGATGCCAATCTAAAATGTGATCAGCTAGAGTATCTGTGATTTGATTTAGACTCCTAGGAACATAAAAATATGTAATATAATCAAAGTTGCGTTCCAAGTGACGTACCCTAAGGAATCGTCGGTGTAAAGTTGGGTCATGAACCCGGTATATTCTGTTTAGCTGTGACACAACTAGTTGAGTGTCTAGATAGACCCGGAGATGAGAGATACGCAATGACAAGGCGTCACGAAGCAACTCAATAACTGCACTATATCAACATTATTATTTGTGGTGTCGCCTAAGCATATCCCTCCGAAAGATAACAACTGACCCTGTGGTGTAAAGATTACCCAAGCTGCAGAGGCAAGCCTCCGCGTGTGTTGACTAGCACCATCCGCATACCCAATGAACACCTCAGACTCACTTGACATCTACCATAGTGATGAAAGATAACATCAATGACACGTCCATAACACGTTTTTCAAAAGAAACGTAAAAAGGTAATAGCACAAAGACTATACATATGTTACAAAAAGTTACCCACAATGACCTTTCTATGAGTAATACTTCTTGAGGTAGAGCCCATTTCTAGGCTCCGCCAAAGCATTCCCTTCAAAATCGACCAAACAATAAGCGCCCTTTTTTAAAACCTCCTTAACAATGAAGGGTCCGAACCACATGGGTTTAAACTTTCCTGCCCCCAGGGGGTCCTTATCTTGGTCATAGACCAAGACAAGGTCGCCCTCAGAAAAAATCTGAGGATGAACGGACCTATCATATTGACACTTGACCTTATGTTTATGAGCCTCATTGGCCAGGGCCGCATCGCGACGTTGCTCATCAAGCTGCTCAAGGTGTACTAACCGCTCTTCAAGAGGAGAAGTGTCTGGCAATAACTGTACTGCCAATTTCAGAGATGGAATTTGACATTCAATGGGCAAGACTGCCTCCAACCCGTAAACGAGTTGGAAAGGTGAGAAACTGGTTACAGTCTTAACTGATGTTCGGTAAGACCATAATGCCGAGTATAACATCAAATGCCAGTTTGACTTGGTTGAGTTGATAGTTCGCTGTAGAATTTTTTTCAGAGTTTTGTTTACAGCTTCCACCTGCCCATTGGCTTGGTGATAGTAAGGTGATGAATGTTCTTTCCATAACCCAAGCTTTGACGTTAACTCAGACATCATTTGGTTATGAAAGTGACTGCATGGTCAGTGACAATCTCTCTCGGGACTCTGAACCGTGCTACAATCTGGTTGAATAAGAAGAGAGCTGCAGTCTCTCCATCATCTTTAAACGTTGGCATAGCTTCGACCCATTTAGTGAAATAGTCGACAACTACGATGATATAGCGGTGCCCCCTTGCTGACGAGGGGTTGCATGTAGTGTAATCAATCCCCCACTTGGTGAAGGGACCAACTGTGATGACAGGAAACATAGGAGCTGGATGTGCCCCATCTTCCGCGAGAATATTTGGCACGTATGGCACTTCTTGACCGACTCGATACAATCTTTGATAAGTGTGGGCCAGAAGTAACCTGCTCGTAGGATCTTTTGGGCTGTTTCCAACCCAGATAAGTGACTGCCACAAGCTCCTGTATGACAATCGTTGAGCACTATGACGACCTCCTCATGAGTGAGACATCGACGCAAGACGCAATCTACACCTCTCCGATACAACGTATCATCGAGTATGAGATAGTTCTTAGCCTGATGGCGTATCCGCCGACGCTCATCACAAGCAGAGGTGGGGCACTTCAAAGTCTGGAGATAGATTAATATACCTCTGTACCAGGGGTCTGATGATTCAATCAAAAACATATCCCCCCGGATAGGCGATTCCTCAGGCACAACGTCACCTGATCCAATCGGAAGCTCCGAAATAAGTTCTGCGAAGACCAATGACTTCTTGGACTTTGCTGAAACGAAGTCTAAGTCAAATTCTTGGAGGATGACCATCCATCTACTGATTTTTCTGCTGATAAAGCATCATGTCAACATATACTGGAATGGATTCACAACAGCAACGACGGTGGTCTTGCGAAACAAAACATAATGACGGAACCGTTGAACAGCATGAACTGCTGCCAACACAAGTTTTTCAAGATGGGAATAATTAAGTTCCGGTCCTATGAGGCCTCGGCTCAGGTAATAGATCACGTATTCAGAAAATGAATCATCTTCCTGAACTAAAACCATGCCTATGGTTGACTCTGTAGTAGCCAGATATAATAGGAAATCCTTGTTATAATTCGGTGGCCGTAGCAGAGGTGCGGTTGTAAGAGCGTGTTTTAATGCGTCGAAAGAGCGTTGAGAAGCTTCGTCCCAGAAAAATGGAACATCTTTCTTCAGTAAACGCATAAAGCCTTTGGTGATTTCGGCATAGTTGGTGATGAAGCGTCGTAAGAAGTTCGCCTTGCCTTGAAGACTCTGAAGTTGTAAGATTGTGCATGGGGGGGCAACTAGACTATTGCCTTCACCTTAAGAGGATCCACCATGATCCCTATGATTGATACGATGAAGCCTAATAGATGTCCTGACGCGATGCAAAAGCTGCACTTGTTGGAATTCAAGCGAATCCTGAAGTAGCGACAGCGTTCGAAGATTAGTCGGAGGTGCATAGGATGATCCTTTCGCTTGCGAGAGCGTGATGCTAAATCATCGAGATACGCCTCGACTATATGTTTGAGGTCATGAAACGCAAAAGACATGGCCCGCTGGAAAGTGGCTCCAGCGTTCTTGAGACCAAAAGGCATTTTACGATAGGCGAACGTACCGCACGGACAAATGAATGCCGTTTTGTGCTGGTCCTCAGGTTTGATTTGGATTTGATTATAGCCTGAAAAACCATCCATGAATGAAAAGGCTTCACAACCGGCACATTCATCAATGATCTGGTCAATGAATGGGGATGGATAATTATCTTTCGGACATGCCTTGTTAAAATCACGGAAATTAGTACATATGCAAATCGTGCCTTGTTTTTTATCGACCGGCACGGGGTTTGACACCCATTGGGTCAAATGTATAGGGTAAATGAGCCCTGCCTTAAGCAATTTCTCAACCTCAGCCTTGATGGCTGCTGCTTTCTTAGGATTAACTGGATGAAGTTTTTGTCGAACAGGTTTAGCATCAGGATACGTTGTGATTTCATGTTCAACTAACTTGGGGTCGATGCTTGGCATTTCCTCGTAAGACCAAGCAAAAACGTCGCGGAATTCTTTGAAAAGATCCGTGTAAATCTGAATCTCTTCGAGGGAGCAATCCACTCCGACGAAGACGTTCTCCACGATGCCAGGGTTTCGGGAGATATCGATAGGTATAGTTTCATCGATAGTCGCCATATTCCCCTCAGCATAAACTTCCTGTGTAGCTAAGAGGTTAATAGGACACGGCTAATCTCCCGTCATGGTGGTAGTGAATTCCCCTGCCTCAATTCGGTGTAACGCTAGGAGGAAATATGATCTGTGATGAAGATCGTCCCAAGGTTTGTCCGGACTAGTCATTTCTTCGATTACAGCTTCGTCAGAAGGCAAGACTAAGTCTAACGAATCGGTGGTAGCAAGAGAACCCTGAGCCCATATAGGCTCTGGAAGTGGATCCAACTCTTGTGCGAGAGTTGGATCAGGAGTAGATGAATCTTGCTGGACTAAAGAGTACGTGACTTCAGTGGCCGACAAGGGCATGGACATGCTGGAGTGACCTGTCTCATCCACCATGGCCAATGGGGAAGGAAGAATCCACAGATCCTCAAAGTAAGTCATGCGGAACGACGCAACATGAAAAATCTCAGCCTTGTGGTGAGTCGATATAAAATTGACATCGCCATGAGGAGGTGGGTAATCAAAAGTACCCATCAAATATGGGCACAAACCAACTCCTACGTTAATGACACCGGCTTGAGGATTATCTATCATGGGAACCGTGGATGCCCCCAAGGCTAGGTCAGGTCTCGAGAAGGACAATTGATCAATGGTCACTATCTGGCCTTCATGTGGAAACAATAAGACTCGAAAAACTGTAGCGACCACATCTTGCATAGCATAAGTCCAACTACGACCTAACAAGAGATTGTAGTCGAGGGGGGCATCGACTACCTCTACTTCGACGCACACGGTCTTTCCTCCTAAATGCATAGGGAAAGAAGGAATGATGCCATGCGGTCGGAAAGAACGACCGTCGAACACAGTGAGGAGAGTAGGTGATGGAGACAACTCGGGCTGACCAATGGCTTTCCAGCATGCTAACGACATAACGCAAGTTGAAGCGCCCTCGTCGACTACCGTGCAGAAGATATTCCGTGTAAAAGTTTTCGTGGGGTGAGCCACTACTATCTGAAACGCGACATGGTAAGGCAAACGAGGTTTCAAGTCAGTCGTATCTAACATGATGGTACCCGGGTTACAAGTCTCAGTAGATCCCAAATCAGTCAACAAGGCTTTTCTCTGAGCTGGGCAACTTTGGAGGACCTCCAAAGCAGACATAGCACAAGGGGTTTGGGATAAATCTTCCACCACAGAGTAATTCTGGGCGGCCCTTGTGTTTGGATTGTGAGAAGCTCTCTTAAATGCACCCTTTGGAATGTGTGTCATTGTTTCACGCAACGTCTTCTCGATCTATAGAGGAAGAGATGGGATCTCAGCTTCTTTACCCTTCTTAGAGGCGCTTGGTTTATTATAGTCGTGTGCTCTAGTCGTGATTAAATCATCACCCCTAACCATATATACGTTCGTGGAAGAGGAATTGTTTGGAGGAGGGTAGTTTTCCTGATTGCCCCCTTCGGCACTTGTAGAGGCTTGAGTTAAATTTTGCCCATGCTGAAAGGGATTAGTCAACACGGCTTGCTGTTGCTGTGTGACAAACTTCTGAGCCTCCACAAGTCGAGGACATAGATGGGTTGGGTGGTCTTCCACACACAAGTTGCATGGATACCTCACCTTTCGTTTTTTCGTGGTGCCCTCGCCAACATTATCAGTAGGTTTCTTATCCCCCTTACCCTTCTTGCATTGTTTTTTCTTCCTTTCAGGCTGCTGGGTAGCCTTTGGGTTAGTCGTCTGCACGGAGTGTATTTCCGACGTTTGGGTAGGAGGAGCAGCCAAAGCAGTAGTCTGGTTGGTCACTGAGTGTTGTATAGATAACTGTTGCAATTGTTTAGTCAATTTCTCAGCGGGCTTAGTTTGTGTGGAACCAACAATACCATCGGTATCTGGTCCAGCTCTCTGTCTAGTTTTATCCAGTATCGACCGTGGTGCATCCGACAGGATGTTGTACAGTAAACCAGACTGAGAATAGATAAGCTCAAACTATTGAGCCCTCATGATGGCATCTTCCTCAGAGAAAACCCCTGAAGTCACGACGTCTTTGGATAACTGCGGAACTAAAGACTTAAGGAACCACTCAAGCAGGAATGCTGGTGGGACGGGTACCTTGATTAGACTCTTTCGACGTCTCCACTCTCGGACATGATCCGAGATATGGTCTGCTGTCGTCTGTTTGAAATTGGCTAGCAACTCGGTGCCGCCGTCGTATCTCACAGGTAACTGGAAATGGTCAAGGAAGGCCATAGCCAGTTCGCCAAAAGAAGAATATCGTGAGCGATCAAGCTCGATGTACCATTTCACGACGCTCCTGATGAGAGTGCGTTGAAACAATCGCAACTGGACGGAGTCATCTTTCAGTGAGTTAGATGAATACCAAAGATGGAAAGTAGTCACGTGATCACCTGGATCTTCGTTAGGTTTGGCCTCGAACTTTGGAATGTCCGAAGGCAACTTCGTTGGCATAGGAGGCCAACGTGGATTGTGACAGATAGGATCATTTAACAACCGTGTTAAATCTGGCAAGTATAACGTCGCCAAGAATGGTAGTTTAGGTTGCTGCTGATAGCTTGGAAAAAAGTGTCCTGGAGTTTGACTGGCACCAGGTTGCCAGGAAAAGTTTGGCTGTTGGCCTGGATTCTGGTAGAAACCATGGCCCTGACCAGCGTAAGGATTTTGCATCTGAGGAGACATCATTGGCTGATTCCCCATAAAGGACATAGGATGTTGGGCATTCATCGTGTTTGAAGGACTTTGGGATGGATTACCCCATGCTGGTCTTGATGGGAGAGGCATAGAAGTCTGTCCAGGGTTCCATTGACTGTGGAAAGAATTACCCCAGAACGACATTCCAGAGGATGGAAGGGATCCTTGTGCTGAGTTCGAAGGTCCTGCTATATGTGCCCCCGACGCAGGAATAGTACCCTGCGTCGGAGTAGACTGTCCAAAGATGGGAGTGCCCCCAGATGGGAAAGCAGTGGATGCGAAAGTGTTGTTACCAAACGTCCCGTTCCAAACAAACGGTGACGAACCTACCGGCTGAGTTTGCGCAGGTGTTCCTTGACTCCCGGCTCCAAATGAACTCGTGTGTGCAGGCTGCCCGACGGACTGCTGAGGCAATCCACCAAGCGAAGGGGACGAAGGAGAGATATGACCTCCAGCATAAGGAAAAGCATTGAAAGGGACAGGAATGCCCCCAAGTTGACCTTGCAGAGGAGCGTCAGAGCTCCCTGCCCCCAGACCCAAAGTCTGTAATGTGGAGTAAGTGAGTGCAGGACTTGTACCTGAACTGGGCATACCGTATGAAAACGGAGGGCCTGTCGCACTAGGTGTGAAGGGAGGTGTGGCCACCGTGATAGATGGGGTCGGTACACTGTGTGATGTAGTTGCGGCCGAGACCATGGTGGCCCGGACCATCGACAAGGGCAAGTTAGGAGAAGCTTCTCCCGTGGTAATGACAGTGGTGGGAATGGAAGAATTCCTAGAAGAAGTAACAACTTTTGTTGCCATAGCTGTGTGAGGCACTGACAGGCGTTCGTAAAATTGAATTGGCACAATCACTTGCAGCCAAGTATCAGTGTTTGGGGTTTCAACCAAACCAATATTGGCGGTTGATTCCTTCGGGAGTTGTTCGGGCTCAATGGTTTGTAACCCGGTTGCTTCGAAAGACCCTTTTTGGTCTAGCTTCTGCCTCAATGGTGGCGGGGGTGGCTCCAGTATAACCGGCGACAGGCCCAGAAGCCTTCGTGACTAGTGGAGCTCTGAATCCTCCACTGTGTGAGAAGATTCACGACACGCTAAGGTATTCTACACGTGCAAACAGTAACACACACTAAAAGAAATCCCCTATGAGATAAGACAAGCAAACACTAACTATTTTGAAGAACAGTTACAACAACCAACACTAGAGAAACTTACCGGTGCAAGTGCAACTTGAATACGAAAGCACCCTCCAGGTATACTCTGCAAAGCGTGGCCTGATGTCTGTCCTAGGTACCGCGGTATACCCCCATAGTCACCCGTGTATGTCCCTAGAAAAGATTGGCAACTAGTTTGCGAGCACGCGAACAGTCACCAGGTGGGTACATTCGATAGTCGGGTAGACCACAATGAGCAGGGTATCAAGCCCGAAACCTGTCAAGGGTATCGAGAGCAAATGGTCCGGAAGACAACTGAGGACCTCAAACAGATTTGAGACCCACGAAGCCCCGTGGCAAATGCAAACGATGGAATCCCTTAACAAATTCTCGATATGTGTTCTCCACTACGTTCAGTCCGGCTTTGGAGGGGTTATCTACGCTACCTTTCCTTACGCGACCTCATGTTTATCCCTTGTGTTAGAGGGGGGTCCCGGATAACTTTCCGTAACTAGACTTCTACACTCCCTATGACAGACTCCAATGTTTGGTTTGAGTGGCCTTGGAGAGTTTACTCTCCAACCTATTCCAAGGCCCTAGTCCTGAGCTAGTGTATGAACCCTACAAACAAAAAGTCTAATAGTTTTTAATTAGCGTTGCTTTTAATGGGCTTTTTTACGTCACAAGGAATGAAGGTGAAACTGATGATGTGTAAAGACTCAAAGCAAAATGAATAAGAAATGCTTGGAAACAAAAACTTTTACAAAAAATGCAAAAACCAACAACTTTTCAACAAGAAAGACTTCTTTTTCTTTTTGAGTTTTCTAAGATTTCATGCAGAAAAACATAAAGGAATTTCACTCAATCTGCGAGCTACTTATGCGCTAAATGCACTGCAAAACAACTTATGAAAAAAGACTTCTTCCTAGCTATTGATGCAACAACACAATCTTCAAACAAAGAAGAAAATGAAAAAGAGATTTTTATTTATTTATTTAATTGTAAAATGAAGCAATAAAGGGAAAATGCTGACAAGCACAAAACCAAGAAAACAAAATAAAATTTTGGATTAAAGCGCAGATCGCAAAGAACCAAATCAAAGATGCACAATGGCAATCAAGAAAGCACCGATTCTAACACTTGTCTAAAAACCATAAAGCAATTTTTTTTCTTTTGTCTTTTCTATCAAAACATCAACTAAGAAAAACACAGGCTAAGGATAAGAGGCCCTAACCTACTGACTGCGCAACCCTAGACTCAAAAACCCTGAGAGGAAAGACTTCTCACCACAAGAGGGGATGACTGCCCCACCCTGAATGACAAGCAACCTGGCAAGCCCGCGACTGTCACTGAAACAACACGCGTGCAAATGCTTGCTGAGCTATAACAGCGCGCGGGTACCCGCGGGCTGAACTGATACAGACCGCGTGTATGTGAAAAATCCAAGACAAAACTAATCACAAATAGCCCAGACCTAGAAGAGGCCTCTGGTATTGACAACCAGGGTCTCTTGAAGGCTTGGATGCTTCTTCTTTAACAGAAAAGGAAACTAAATGCAAAAAATAACAACCACAATAAAGCAGACTGAGACAAGACTGTAAACCAACAAGACCCAGACAGGATCCAGAAATCCCCCTGAGAATGTGAAATTTTGTCAGGGAAGAGGAGACTGCCTCTTAAGCTCTCTGATCCCTACACGCTACTGAAATCTATACAGCAAGCATTCAAACGTGGGCTGTAGAAGGTTAGGGCGCAGGTACACGCGTGCAGGCCTTCTGCAGGCCGCGTGTACCTCTGTGTGTCCCGATAATAAATGTCAAGCAACAATCAAGGAAAAACTGGTATTAAGAACCAGGTTCGCTGCTAGCTCTGACCTAACAGAAAACAAAACAAACAAAGAAACATAGAATCTACTCCTTTAAACTACCCAAAAACCTCACTTAAATCCGGAAACCCTAAGAGTACTATCCCCAGTGGAGTCGCCAATTCTGTTGTTGGGAAATAATACCCTATGGACTAACAAGCTAGGGCTGAACTTGTACGCAGATAATGACCTTAAAGAAATTACTTTTAACCTATCACCCCAATACTCAAACCCTTTTTCACATACAAGCATGGAAAAGACCTACTAACCTTTTTTTATCGATGTTTGATGTAGATCCTCCATTGCGCTTTATCCGTTTGCTTTCGCTGCTCCTTCTAAAGACAATCCTACAATCAAGACAAAACACTACGCATGCATGCTATTTTTCTACCTAAGGATTAGAGATTAAGCATAAATCAAATAAAATATATATCACTCGTGTATTGGGACGGGAAAAGTAATATTTTATTAATCTCAAGATGAATCAATTTACAATAATGATAGAGAACGACCACCGTTCCTCGATCCTGATCCTGGGCTCCTCCTCTTCTTTGTCCTCCAACTGCTTTGCTTGAATTCTCATTTAGGCTTGAGGAAATGATAAAGGGTTGGGACAAATGGATTCGGCAATTGGGCAGAGTTTCTTTGCTATCTTTTTCCTTTTCCAAATAGTACCCCTACCCCTTCTTTTATAGGATAGAAGGAGCTAGGGTTTTGGATGAACTCTCGGCCATGCATGGCTGGGAGTTTCAGTTAACTGACCCATAGCTTTTTGTCCCGTCGGAAACTTTCCTGTTTTTGAGCTTTGTTAGGTAAACGTGGGCTGTAGTAGGCCAGCCAGTGTTCCAACGCGTGCAGTAGTAGGCCTGCCAGTGTTCCAACGCGTGCAGTAGTAGGTTAGGGCACGTGCTACTTGTTTTAAGAGGATTTTTAAGAGTTTGTTCAGCATGGATTTGGCAAGGAAAGGGTATGAGATGGCCTGATGCCAGGTAATCATGTATGGTGCAATTTAGGGTTATAACAACCTCTCTCTCCATGATAGGTAGCAACATAGGATTGATTTGTCTTAGTTTATGCCTAAATGGTTTTGCTTCCTTTTTCAATGGGATTTTGTGCTTAATGACAAAAATGTCATAAGTTTTTAGGTCTTCATAGGTCCAGGAGAAAACATCCACAAACTCCCTCAATAATTCAGTGTATTCGACCCTCTGCTCCTTTGTCAGGCTTCTTGACAATTTGACAAACTTGGGTTCATTCTCGGTGCCAATGTTGCACTGAGTTGTATCAACATCATCATCTGAGATATTCCCCTTCAATGCCACATCATTTTTATCAAAAATCCTTTCCAAAGGAACTAGTCCCTTTGGAATATGATTGCTGGGCAGCTGCACAATGTCACACTCTGCAATCTTATTCAGAAAATTACCATTATCAAGCCTGGCTTCGGAAACAGGGTCTTGATCAATATGCTGCACCAAAAATTCTTCAACAACCTCCAAGAATCTTTTGATCTCGAGATCATCCTCAAACACCTTCTAATGTTTGACATTGTCAGGTATGGAGGGCCTGTATTTTACTTCTACATCATATCTGAATTTGGGTGGCAGGGGCACTTTGAAATTGCTTGCTGATGTAGCCAGAGAATCGGCCATTGTGTTCTTCTCTCTTGGAACGAATGAAATGTTAAATGCTGAGAAGAAATTGTCGATTAGGTCCCATACCTCATTTCTGTAACTCCCAAGTCGAGGATGCTTGGCATGATAAGCGTTTCTGATCTGCTGGACTATCAATTCCGCATCTCCGAACACTGCTACCTCTTGAATTCCCATTTCCTTTGTAGCTCTTAAACCTAAAACAAGGGCTTCATATTTTGCCACATTGTTGGTTGTCTCAAACTCTAGCTTGTATGACAGAGATACGGTCTCCTGAGCAGGTGACACAAAAAACACTCCGACACCAGTGCCTTCCCTGGAAGAGGCTCCATCAAAGAAAATTTTCCAGATAGAGGTGATGGGGGGAGGAATTTCATGATAAGTAGTGGGTTTCTTTCTGAGTTTTAGAAGAGGCTCGAGAGCGTTAGTGAGTTGTAGTAAACTGGAACCTAAATCAGTGTTAAGAGCAAAGATAGGATGCTTGGTAGGATTGCTTCATCACTGATTATGTAGGCCAACTGGGCTTCTCTGTATAGTCTCCTATGTTCCCCCCCAAACACTGGAATAGTAGCATAAGTTAGGTCCATTTGCAGGGTTCCCCCAAGTCTTTTTATCCAGGATCTTGACAACAACATACCAAACTTGGGGGGAACATCAACCACTACAATGTCCATGACCACACTTTTCATGGGTATCTAAAACAAGGTCACAACCAGATATTTGATGACTCCTAGACATTGAACTTTCCTAGAGTCAAAGGAATAGAGGTCATGATAGGCTCTGGTGACTTCTAGTCCTAATTCTTCCATGACAGTTTTGGGCATGAGGTTGTGGGAAGCCCCTGAATCCATCAAACAATTGTGCAACACCTTGTCATGTATGTTCAAGGATGCATAGAAGGGAGGGGATGAATCATTTCTGTCTTCTATCATAGGAACTAGGATGACTGTAGGATTTTCATCCTGCAAATTGATTGAGTTTGTGGGATGGCATGAGGTTTCAGATTGTAATAGTTCGGAGAGGCGTTTTTTGAACACTTCATGTTTGATCAGTTCGGAGAGGGGCATAGGGATTCTGATTTTTTGAATTTCATGCTCAAAGTTAAAAGAGGGTGTGAGCTTTGGAATTTCCCTTACTTTAGGAACATGAATCTGGACCATTGGAGAGAGGGGTTGGGCCTTCTTACCATTGTTGCTTCCTGCTACTTCATTAGCAAGTTTCTCTATTCTAGTGAGCTATTTGGGAAAATCAAGTGCTCCCGTCTTCTTCTTGGATCTTAGGTTATACTTGTTTTGGCTGCTGCCAGCCTTATCTCCCTTGCTCAACTCGTTTAGATGACTGTCCATGAGAGATTCCTCGTATGCTGATTGAGTGAGATGAGGAAAAGGAGAAGTATCTCCAAAGCAGTGGATTTCAGGATCAAGCCCGTCTATTTCCCCTTCTTCATCATTAGCTACAAAATTATTTTGAAGAGGGGCCTGAATCTTCTGATCTTCTCTATCTCTTCCCCTCTGGTCCCTTTGCATAATATGGGGAGCATTATTATTTGGCCTCCTGAAATTTCCTTTGTTTCGGTATTTTGAGGATTTCTGTATGTTTGCTTTCCCTCCACTTTCATTTTCTCCATCTTTGTAGTCAGAGACTTCACTATCTTGGTCAATTCATCCATTTGAGGGTGAGGCACAGAGGGGCCAGAAGTCGAGGCTTCAAATCTTCCCTTTCTCCTGTCTGCATTAGTCTTATTTCTCAGTCTGTCAACTGTCAATACATTAGATTCCACCTCTATGGCTGCATCTTGCATTTGAGCTAGGGAGGTAGCTCTTCTCTCTCTCTCTCTCAATAGAAGGCAAAATTCAGGGTTGAATGCATTAGCATAAGATATTTTAGCAGAGGCTTCTGTGGGTTTTATCTCAACAAGGATCTTATAATACATCTTATTGAATCTTTTGGAGAAGTAATACATGAAATATTTTTTATCTCCCCACTACCTCAGGAATGCATTATCTATAGCTTCAATCCCAGCAATAGATCCGAGGGCCAATCCCCTAAACCATTTCCTTACCTCACCATCAAGGCTCTGGACGAATACTCTCATCTAGACATCTTCATTTTCAATGTTCAGGTTGTCTGCGTAAGTGTAGAAGGCAACAAGGTGCTCTTCCGCAGTTATGTCGTCTTCCCCAGTGAATTTAGGCATATATTTCAGGTAATCTCCAGCAGGTAGAGGATTCATAGGTTGAGGTAGGATTAAGGGGGCATATCTGGCAGCCACTATGGCATCCATTCTGTTTAGAGGGGGATTATCACTTGCCATAGGAACAATAGGTGTAGGAGAACCAGGAGGAGACGAGGTTTGAATCAGAAAGAGAGGAACTGAGCTAACAGGATGGGAGGGGAACATCAGAAAATTTGGAGAGAA
This sequence comes from Picea engelmannii, assembly GCA_009831015.1. NCBI lineage: Eukaryota > Viridiplantae > Streptophyta > Pinopsida > Pinales > Pinaceae > Picea > Picea engelmannii. The sequence goes on along the minus strand of ML783345.1, from coordinate 912,591 downwards.
AGCTTGTGGGCTAAAAGGAACATAAGCTTCCCTTTCTTTAACAACAATAGTAATAGGAGAAGGGTGGTAAAACCCAGGGTAGGAAAATATTCAGAGGTGTTGGGCCTGAACTAGGGTACCACCTTGGGGGAGAGGGGAGTGACAAGGGTTTCTCCTTCCAATTCAAGATCAAGAGGAGAAAACTCAGCAGGAACACTCCCAAAATTTAGATTACGGGAAACTCCAATAGAAGGTAAATAAACAGGATGAGATGAAGGTTTTGGAGTTTCTATAAAATCATGAAAATCATCAGAAATACCTGGTTTAGCAGTAGAAGTACCTCCTCCAGAGGACTTTCCCTTTCTGATAATCTTGTCCAAGTCAGCTTCAGGTGGTGCTAACAGCAGCTGAGGAGTAGACCTTGTATGTATGCCTCTGGAAGCCATGGCTGAAACAATGGAGTCGCTTGTGGGTTCGCATCAATGGAGTTTCCCAATGGATTCACGTCAGTGGAGTCTCTAGGTGCACAGTAGCAATCTCAATAATTATGATATCTGATGCACCTTCAGAATCAGTTAATCGTTTTCGTTCAATCCCAGGGAAGATATCCAACTTCGTCTCTGGCAACGACGCCAGAAATGTTAGCGTCAGAAGTCACTCCTAGATTGCGACAAAAGCAGAGCCCAATGCCCATCAGTTTATGTCACTAATTGTTTAAAAAGGTGGTTATCGAATGGAGGCAAACTCAGAACAATATTGTTTGACTCAGAAAACTAGGCTAGAAATGTATAGGGAAGTGAGGGCCACAACTAACTTCAATCGGGAATTTGAGTTAAAGCGAGAGTAGAGGGAAGACTTAGGAGAAAAGGGAGGAGACTGCTATGGGCATCAGGCCTTCCAACAACTAGGGGAATAAAAACAAAACACTGAAATGTGCCTAAACAACACAGTGATAACTGCACACTGATCAAACCTATCATACTATGCAGCCACAACCATCTGACTGGATCCTCCAATTCTGAATTATTCAGTGCTAGGTGAAAAGACAATGTGGGAGAGTGTTTAAGACTGGTGCAAAGATTGCAGTGATCAACCCTACATCATCCTACAATATGCGACCCTCGAATGGATCCTCCAATCCTGAGTGTTTCAAACAGCTGACAGATAAAAACAAAAGAAAAGAGAAGTTGACTTCCATTAATTTGACAGTCTCAAATCAAAATACATAACCAAAGCTTCCTCAGAAACTTTACAGTCTAGAGCTTAGCTCAACCATCGATAAATTACCAAAATGGAAAAATTGCCTACATATACTCAAAGAAAAACAACAACACTGAAAACGAGACACTGCATTAAAAACATTGCGTCTGCATGTCTGCTGGCAGTCTGCACATGCAGTCTCTGAATGGTCGTGCACTTATGACAGATGCAATCAGACTCTTGACAACCCTGTGGATGAATCGACATGCCTTTAATCCTTTGTCGGACTTTCCATTTACAGTGGAAACGATGTCTAACCACTCCCAACAACTTCAATAACTGCTTCCTCGGGATCGGGAATGACCCGACCAACTCTGCACTCTTGGGACGTGGAGGCCCTCTCGTGCTGCCACCTAGATCGGCTAAACAACCTAATGGATAAGGCGTGGAGGCTGGTGCAAAGACTGGGGCACATGATTGGAAGTGGTAGATGAGTGGTGATCAGGCAGGGATGAGGGGACACAACGAATGAGGAGGTGACGAGGACAAGATTGATCAAGGGAATACACGTCACTTATGGTGGGACGACGTGGAAGGGAGCGAGAGGCAGTAATCGACAAGTGGAGGTGGGAAATGGTTTACC
>ML783345.1:896409-910555 GCA_009831015.1 Picea engelmannii | reverse complement strand
CATTGATCTAGGCACCCCAATATTGACCATTGGGAGATGCGTGCCCAATTCCGAACCCCCCCCCCCCTTTGTTAAAGGTAGAACGATGAGGGGGATCCAGAATGAAACTTTGACTGCAGATCTCGGCGGACAGATCTTGATTGTCCAAATCTTCCTATTCATTAAAGTAACGCGCCAACCCTTTAAAACTTTGGGATAAATGGGTTTTCCAAATTTCTCTTTTCGTCCAAGGGGACGCTTCTTTTAGGAAAATACCCCATACATGATTATGTGCTAACAGGTGGAAAAGATAGTAGAAGAGCACAAAGGCATCTTTGCCTCACCTACTGGGGTGCCTTTGCACTGTTAGGTAAAGCACTCAATTGATTTGAAACCAAGTGCTCCTCTGTCTAACAACCCTGTATACGAGTGTTCTATTATGGAGAATGAAGAAATTAAACACTAGATCCAAGAACTAATTTTGAAGGGCCACATCAGACCAATATCCTCACCTTGTGGAAGCCCGATTGTTCTGGTATAGAAGAAGGATGGGACGTGGCAACTTTGTATTGACTACAAATCCCTAAACAAGATCATAGTAAAATCCCAGTAACCAATCCCTCGGATTGATGATATTCTCGATCAACTCAAGGGAGCCAAATTTTACAGTAAGATTGATCTGAAGTCACGCTACCACTAGGTGTTGATTGAGCAAACATATGTATGGTAGACAACCCTCAAGTATAAGGAAGGTCTCTTTGAGGGGTTGGTCATGCCTTTCGGCTCGACTGATGCCCCGATCACATTCATGCAGATGATGGATGATATATTGCGACCATTCACAAACTCCTTATGGTCGTATATCTGGATGACATCACCATCTTTAGCAAAACCTGAGAGGAACATTTGAAGCACATTCAACGGGTCCTAGGCACCCTACGACAACACAAGTTAAATGCCAATTTGGAGAAATGTTCCTTCGGCATGCAGAAAATCCAATATTTAGGATACATCATGGATGAGCAGGGTGTGCATGTGGATCTGGCCAATATCCAAGTCATTTGCGATTGGTCGACCCTGAAGAAACTAACCGCGCTCCAAATCTTCTTAGCCCTCGCCAACTTCTACTATAGGTTTTTGTTGGGGTTCTCTAATATCACTTGGTCTCTAAGCCAGGTGATCAAGGGTGGATTGAAGGCCAAGTTTGTTTGGGTTGCATCCCAATAGATAACATTTGAGGATTTGAAATTCCACCTCTAATCAACACCAGTCCTTATTTTTCCAGATCTGCAAGATCCATTTGAGATTGAGACAAATTCTTCAAGTTATGATATCAACGCAGTCCTCACTCAACATGGGAATCCGATGGCCTATCATAGTGAAACACTATCTAATGATGTTGACAGACACCCCACCTACAAAAAATAAATGTACTCCATTGTGCAGGTGTGTCAACAATGGAAGCATTACATTCTAGGGAAGGAAACGATCATCCACATTGATCACATGCCTCTACAATTCATGCAGACACAAGGAAAGTTGCAGAATGACCTCCATCAGAAGTGGTCCTTGTACTTGCAACAATTCCACTTGAACATTAAGTACAAGAAGGGTAGAAACAACCATGTTGCAGACTACTTCAGTCGTCCCTCGAGTCTGGCACTAACCATAGTTCTTAACTCATGTTAGTCCTTAACATTGTTTTTGACTGATTGGGTGTCCTTAGTCCATGTCCTACCCTTTTTCCATGATTTTTTATTAAACTCTGTTTTTCCCTTCTCAGCTTGAAAGCTTATTTTAAATATTTTTATGCACTTTTTAAATGATTTTGAAGTTTTTAAAGATTAGGATATGATATGAAATCTTTCTATCACATCACTTGTCTTTTCCTCATTTGAATTTTCAAATTTTGTCAAAGTGGAAAGGGCGTTGCAAGAATAGTGCTATTCTTGCAGCACCAGGAATAATCATTGTTCTGCATGCGCCACCCAATCCAGATCGTGTTCTAACGTTCAAAATCATTATTACAGGATATGCACATCTCTATATGATCTATTTCAGGATTGTTATTCTTATGATGATAGCTAAATCCATAGGATCAATCTGTACTCGCCACCTCAACATCAAATCAACATGCCCGATTATCATTCCATATGAATGAAATCATTATTTGCTTATTTTAGTACATATGTGATTCTACGCATGATTTGCAGGTAAAGAGATAACTCTTATTTTTCAACGGACCTCGGAAGTTGGAGATCAAACCCTCAATATTCTCATAAATTGTCTGCAACATTGTATCAGTGTTATGGCGCCCAAAAAGAGTCGTCAGATAACTAGATTGGAACCTGAAGGGACATAATTACTAGAAGCATTTCCTCATATGGTGCAGAAGTTCAAGGATGCTAGTTGGTTCGACTTCTTCTTGACATTACAGGGTCATGATGAGCAGATCTCTATGATATTTGCTCACAATTTTGATGGTTTTGAATATGTAGTTGGTAAACTTTTGATGCACGTGATAGAGAATTCCATAGCTAAAGCTTGCAGGTTACCAGTATATGGGGAAAGATGGTGGAAGAAAGAAAATGTAGTTATGGAGTTTGTAAATCAATTTTTAATTCCAGAAAAGCAAAACCCCAATTGGAGCCAGGGTATCCCACACAGCTGGGTGAGGAAAGAATGGCACACTTCCCTGTTGATTATCCACAGGTACATTACATGTGAAGGAAGATTTTATCTGGTCCATCTCTATCATATTAGACTGTTGATCCATGTAAATGGTGATTACCCTCTTAACCTACCCTATTTCTTATTAAAACGTTTATCCAATATGTCTAAGAGGATCCAGTCACATCCTTCCACAACAAAAAATAGTCTTTTTCATCAGGGGTTGATCAGAACGTTGGTAGTCTTTTCCTTAAATGAAGTTCACAGGTCTTGGGACTGGTTAATCCAGTCATTAAAACCTAAACTATAGGAAACTAATTCTAAAACTGTCAAGGAGAAGAAACCTATAAAAGAGAAACATACCTCTCAATCCACTGAGGTTTTGATGATAGAAAATTCCCCTGCAGCCAGGGTAACTCGTGCTGGCAAGAGAAAATTACAAACCCAACAAGCTATTGTTGATTTGCCTATGGGTAAAATTAATGAGAAAGGCACTACCAGTTGAGGTAAGAAACTTAAAATGGATGAAGAGGCTGACATCCATCTTGATCCAAATATAAAAGGGTAATTGAATGAACATGAAGATTACATCACAAGTCTAGTTCAAACTCCATCCAAACAGAAGCAACAACCTATAGCCAAGAAGAATGCGAAGGGTAAGAAACAGAGTAAGAAGAAAACACCTATACCTAAATATCCTAGAAGAAATTCTACCAGAGCTGCTAATAAATTTAGACTGAATTCAAAAGCCATGTTTCATCCTTCCATCAAGAAGGAGAACCTCATAATCATAGAAGACAATTCATAAGACTCCAAGAAAGAGATCAAAAAATAGGTCGTGGCATCTTCTTTACATAAAACAAAGAAAGAATATGAGGAACAGAAGAAAAGACCAGAAAAGGGAGATCAGATTGCACAGTACTCCAGAAGACCTGTGACCAGGGAAACTACAAAGTCAACTTCAATATCTGAATCTACATTTAAAGGCATAGATGCAGTTAATGATGAGAGAAATGATCTTTTTCCAGAACTAGATTAGCTGTAAGATCTTCCAGAAACCAAAGACTTAGAAAGCACAGATGAAGAAGACCTCAGTACTGAGCTATCTTCAAAATATGTAATTAAACTAAGGAAACCCCAAGATTCAATAGATTTGAACTTACCTGCCTCGGTAGAGGAATATCCATAATTCAAGATGGAAGCAAGGAAAGAAAAAGACAGAGTAAAGGAGCTGCATAGTATGATTAAGCAATTGAAGAAATACAAATCTTTTGTTGAGTAATGGAATGCTAAACAACAAGAAAAGATACAAGATTTCAAAAAGAAGAGGAAAGAGCAGAAGGAATTACTAAAGGAGGTAAGAGAATCCAATATAATATTATATTAGCATAATGTTGTGCTAACAACTAAACTCAAACAAAGAGACACCAGGGCTTTTGCAGTCATCATACCATGATAATTCAAGGAAATTTTGCCTCAGTTTTGATTGTTCAATGCTATTACTCAGAAAGTAAAGATGGCCAGTTTGGTTCTTAGTGTTGGGTTCAAATGGAACTTTTTGATATCTCAGATGAATCAACCCTGCAAGATAGTATTCCTCTTTTTGTGGGATTTTCCAGTTTTATAAAATTGTTTCCTAATCTATATTCGGATTGGCTCTTCAGCCCACTACAATATAGGCATTAGAAGTGCTTGTATGCGCTTTATTCTTCTAGGAAATAGTCATTGAAATAATCCTATTGTAAAACTGTAAATTAAAAAATAGGATCTACATGAGTACTCTGTGTGCTTTAAAAAGACACTGGAAAGATTTTATGTGGATTGATTAGTTGGGCATTCAAGGAACGTTTTTGTAAAAAATTCCACTATAAGACAAGACTATATTTCATATTGGTACTAAATGGCAAAGCCATGTTGATGGTCAGATCTTTTTTCATATCTTTGTCTGTTTATTTTCTTACTTGAATACATTTATTCTATTGCAATGCATATGATTTCTTGATTGTGGGTGACACAATGTACATTTTATTGTTTTTGTTCATAATTAAGATTGTTTTCAAGTACATGTTCTTGTTTCTTAATGATATTTTGAAATAAGAAATCCATGTGTGAGTTGACAAACTAGATACTCACATACCTTCCTTTATGTATTTACCTTATCATCTGATCTATTAAAGTGAMTACCATTTACTAAACCAGTGGGATGTTTACTTTCTTTTATATTGAGTTATATGTTTATTTGAATCCTTGAACCAACTTTCAACCATTTTCTAAAAACCTATTTAGAAAACCCTTAATAAATACCATTGCAATAACATGATGATGCCCTAGATTGCCCTCTCACAGTCAAGTGTAATTTTAGGGACTAACATATTTTGGCGCCGTTGTCGGGGACGAAGGAACGAACATATTTTCCCTAGGAGAATGACAAGATCAGATCTAAATCTTGATGGTGGACAAGAATTTGGACAATTACATGAGACTGTGTATTTTTCACCCGACGACTTCTCTGTAGTAATTCTGGCTCCTAAAAGAGAATTCAAAGGACTTAAAACTCCTCCAAATTCCTCATCCTCTATAAAGAAACAAGTTACCATAAAAAAAACCCAGATCCTAAGCCTGTTGTAGCAGTGTCAGATTTTGAAAAGTTATTGAGAAAATCTAAAAACACTCCTGGATAGTCATCTCTTTCAAAAGAAAAAAATTCTTCTACAAGTACTCAAGGACAGTCTTCTGAAACTGTCAACGTCTTTCCAATTGAATAAGTTATTCCTGAGAGTGAAACAAAGCCTATTGTTGAACCTTCAGCTGTTTCTTTCCCTTCAACTATCTCATAATTGAATTTAGATCAATGGAAATTGTTTGTTGAGCTCATTGAAGAAGAAAAAACAAATACCTTATCTATAGCCAAAGCTTTGAAAGACTTTCCCAAAGATATTAAAAGTGAACCAGATACACTCTCATCATCACCTCAATCCATTTCTTCTAAAGAGAATAAACCACATTATTATTCCTTTGAAAATCCTATGTTTATAGAACCTTCAACCTACTCTGGTTCAGATAAGAAACCTCTGATTTCTTTAGTTGGAGATCAAAAACTTATATCTTCCCAATTAAGTTTCTCCACCCAGGGAACTGTTTCTCTTTCTACATCACCAGTTCTGCTCAGTCCTACAGTCCAAACACCCATTGTGATAAATATGGCTGTGAATAGGATGGATGCAATTGTTTCATCCATATATGCACCTTTAAATTTACCACAAGTTCTTTATGCCTTCCCACCTAATGATTATAAGTATTTTCCAAGATTCAATGGAGAGGGAGAAGTTACTGCTGAAAAACACTTAAATTCTTTCTACAATTTTGCAGATAATTTTAATGTGAAGCATGAAGATGTTTGGATGAGACTTTTTGTGCAGAGTTTAGATGGAGAGGCAAGGAAATGGCTTAGAATCCTGCCTCCCAATTCAATTGTTGATATTGATGCACTGGATGATACATTTTTAAGACACTGGGGAGATAAGAAATACTACTTTTTTTACATCACTGAGTTTGGTGCTTTGAAAAGAAAACAAGGAGAATCTATATCTGATTTTACCAAAAGATTTAATAAAATGTAGAGTAAAATTCCAGATGAAATAAAAACCACAGAAACATCAGCCAAAATTACTTTTGTCAATGCATTTGATGCTGAGTTTTCTCTGTTGTTGAGAGAAAGAAGATATGCTACTCTGAGTCTGATGCAGGAAGCAGCCATTGAAGCAGAATCTAACATTCTGGCAGCAGAGAAATTGAAGTCTAGGGGTGATACAAACAAGAAAAAACAGAGAGAAGAACTCCCTTCTTCTCATACAACATCTGATTCTAAGATGGATGAAATGGCCAAAATGTTGAAAACCTTGACATCTAAAATCGCTAGGATGACGATGGAAACAAAACAACCTAGCAGACCTACACAGGAAGGTGGATACATAAATCCTAACCACTTTAGGATGCCTAACAATGTCCCTCAAATTTTGCCCAGAGAAAGGAGAAATCAAGAAGATCATAAAGTTTTGCCTTCTTTTCAAAATAATGCAGTAGAGGAAGTTGAAGAAATTGATGACATTGAAGATGATCCTACAGTTCATTTAAATGATACAGAATTACCTCCCACTTTTGACACAACAATATTATGAAGATGCTCTTATACTAAATCAGTTTGAGGAAGAGGATGGTGAAGAAATTATCTAGAAAGAACCTAAAAGAAAAAAAATATGATCTTAGGTCCAGATCAAATACACCAAAGGTGGATATACCTATTCCAACTAAAAACACTAATGCTTCAGTCAAATCATGGGTCAGTAAAGAAAGTTCATGGGTTAAAACTGATCAGAAACCAAAGCAACTTGTCAAGGTTAGCGCTACAGAGGTGAAGGAAACTGAGAATCCCATTTCTTCTTTCAGTTTGGAAAACGAAATTAATAAAATTAAAATTCCCACACCTTTGGTAGAATTGATGAAAACTGATCCTTTTAGAAAATATGTTCTCAAATCATTGCAGCCTCCTGCTCATGTTACTTTTTCAGATACTATAAATCTTGAAGATGAAAACCCTGCCATTACCATTGGAYCTCATATTGAAGACAAGTCTGATGCTTCTCCTCCCTTCTACATATCTCTGAACATTCATGAAAAAATATTACATAACTGTTTAATGGATTCAAGAGCTTCACACAATGTCATGCCAAAAGTGGTAATGGATGAATTAGGTTTAGACATCATTAAGCCTTATCTAGACCTATATTCATTTGACTCCAAGAAATTTAAATGTCTGGGAGTCATTAAAGACATGGTTGTTACTTTATCTCAGTTACCTATGAAAAGTGTGGTGTTGGATGTAATTGTGGCTGACATACCTCCTAAATTTGGGATTCTTCTGTCAATATCATGGGCTAAAAAAGTATGAGGCACACTACAAATGGATCTCAGTTATGCTACCATACCTGTGTTTGGTGGAGAACATCGAGGACTATACAGGGAAGTGAGGTTGGCTTACTTGGTAAGTGATCATGAAAATCCTGGTAATCATCCCATACATGTTGTAGAAGATGAACTTGGTTCTTCTTATTTTCACATTGGTGACCAGATAGCTGAAATAGAAGTCAGAAAAATCATACCTACAGTTGAAGAAAATGCAAAAAACCTAGTCTGAAAAATGTTCTTTGATGGGGCTTGTTCCAAAGAAGGCTCCGGGGCTCGGATTGTTTTTATTTCTCCTACCAAACAATTTGTTACTTTGTCATACAAACTGGAATTTGATACAACCAACAACATCAGTGAATATGAAGCTATGTTGCTAGGATTAATAACTGCTAAAAATATGGGCATAGATAAATTTTCTGTTTTTGGAGATTCAGAGCTTATCATCCATCAGATCAAAATAATTTATCAGACCAAAAAACAAAGGTTAAATCAATATAGAAATGAAGTGTGGGACTTTGTTGATAATTTGTTTTTGGCCTTCAATATCACTTTTGTACACAGAAATTTGAATCAACAGGAAGATTCTTTAGCACTTGCAGCTAGTAATTTCAGAACTCCCATTTTTCCCAATGTAAGGTTTTCGATTGAGGTAAGACACAGACCTTCAATACCAAATAACATAAAAAACTATCAATTTTTTAAAGATGATTAGGAAATTCAAAGGTTTTTGGAGACGATTGATGAGTTGTCTAATATCTCAATAGACCACGATAATGAAAATGATGATGTGGAAGTTCATGCTGCACATGTCCTTCAAGACAATATTGCTGGTCATAAAATCATTGAGTTGAAAACAAATCATCTGCCAAAGGGACCGGTTCCACTTGAGAGATTATTTGACCATAATAATGTTTCAGGAAAATCTGTTATTCAAACAGAGGAGGCTGAAGTGGTTGATTGTGATATCAGTCCAGATTCAAATCCCAGGATGGTGAAATTATCCAGAGAATTGTCAAAAAAACAGAGAGACAGGTATGTCAATTTGATGAAACAGTTTTCAAATGTTTTTTCTTGGTCTTATGAAGACCTTAAGGTTTTTGATAAAGAGATTATGCAACACAAGATTCCTTTAAAGCCTGGATCCAAACCTTTTAAGCATAAATCTAGACAATTCAATCCATTGTTGCTACCTATAATTGAAAAACAACTGAAAATGTTGTTGGATGCTAAAATTATAGTACCACTGAGATACTCAGAGTGGGTAGCTAATTTAGTACCTGCCAGGAAAAAGAATGGAGAGATAAGGCTTTGTGTAGACTTAAAAAATCTAAACATATGTTCTCTAAAGGACAATTATCCATTACCTAAAATGGATCATATTCTACAAAGAGTAGTAAGGGCAAAGAGAATCTCTATGCTTGATGGCTATTCAAGGTATAATTGGATATCAGTGATGGAGGAAGATAAGAAGAAGACAACTTTTACCACTCCCTGGGGCACTCTCATGTATGAAAATATGCCTTTTGGATTAATGAATGCATGAGAAACATTTCAGAGAGCTATGGATATTACTTTTGTTGGTGAGAAAGATAGATTTATGGTTATTTATCTTGATGATATTATTGTGTTCTCAACTTCTAATGATGAACACTTGCAACACTTGAAGCAGACATTTGAAAAATGCAGGAGATATGGTATATCATTAAACCCTAAAAAATCTCATTTTTCCATGGAAGAAAGAAAACTTTTAGGACATATTGTTTCGCCAGAAGGAATAAAGATAGACGCTGAAAGAGTAAAGGCCATTGAACAGATAGACATTCTAAGAAATGAGAAGTCTATCCAATCTTTCATAGGTAAAATCAATTTCTTAAGAAGATTTATACCAAATTTTGTAGAAATCGTCAAGTATATCACAGATATGTTGAAGAAGGATGCAGAAATAAAATGTATACCAGAAGCAAAAGAATATTTTGAAAAGATTAAGCAGGCTCTAATCCAGGCACCTATCCTCATCAACCCTAATTACTCTAAGGAGTTTTTAATTTTTTCATTTGCCTCTGAAGACACTATAGCTATTGTTCTCTTACAAAGAAATGACCATGGGTATGAACAACCTATCTCTTTCTTTAGCAAGACTCACAGGGATTCTGAACTAAAATATGATATTATAGAAAAATAGGCATATGCTCTGGTGAAGGATTTAAAATATTTCAGGGTATATGTCCTACAATCTGAGATTACTGCATATGTTCCAAGTAGTGTCGTTAAAGAAATTTTGGTCCAACCTGATTGTGAAGGAAAGAGGGGAAAGTGGATAACTAAAATTCTGGAATACAACTTGAATATAAATCCCACTCAGTTAATAAATGGACAAGGCCTTTCCAAATTGATGACAGAGTCAAATTGCAAAGCAATTGGATTATATCATTTCTCCAACAAATCACAGAATTCATCATTTCATATTGAGGAAATTGGCTCACAGGTAAGTAGCAAATATTTTTCCTCACCATGGTACAAAGATGTTATCTTTTTTCTGCTAAATCTTCAGTCTCCTCCTGATTTAGATAAATCCAAGTTTAGATCACTTAAATTGAAATCAGTGAAATATTTCATTATTGATCAAATATTGTTTTGGAAAGATCCTAATGGAATTCTGTTAAGGTGTGTTGATGAAGAGGAAGCAAAACAATTTTTCTGTGATTTACACCAGGGTGTTTGTGGGGGACATCACCATTGGAAATCCATTGCGTTCAAAATTTTAAGAGTAGGCTACTATTGGCCTGTATTGTTTTTTGACATATTACTCAGGTGAGGGCATGTGAACCATGTCAAAATTTTGCAGGAAAATAGAAATTATGTCTCTACCTTTAAAACTTGTCATAGCTCAAGGACCTTTTCAATAGTGGGGCCTAGAATTCATTGGATAAATTCATCCTCCCTCTTATGGACAAAATAAATGGATACTCATAGACACAGATTACTTTACCAAGTGGATTGAAGCAATCCCAACCCGAAATGCAACAGACAAGGTAATCATGGATTTTCTTGAAGGGCATATTTTTTCTAGATTTGGTTGTCCTAAGAAGCTGGTTACCGACAATGGTCAAGGTTTCAAATCAAATTCAATGATTGATTTTTGCAATAAATATAACATCAAATTGGTCCATTCCACTCCTTACTATCCCCAAGGTAATGGGTTAGCAAAATCATCCAATAAAATCTTCATAAGGATTATAAAAAAATTACTTATAGAAAACAAAAGGTCATGGGATTCCAAATTAAAATTTGCCCTATGGGCTGATCAAATCAGTAATAAGAAATCTATTGGAAATTTCCCTTTCCAAATGGTGTACGGAACAAAGGTTGTCTTTCCAACTCAATTGGGTTTACCTGTTCTTAAATTTTTGCAAGAGGATTTAGAAGAACCCAATGACATTCAAAGGAGAGTTTTCCAAATGATAGAGGTTCAACATAGTAGAAAAAAGATGGATCAGAAAGCTGTTATTCATCAGAGTAGAGTCAAATTAACTTTTGATAAAAAGACAAAGAAGGATATTTTCCAAGAGGGAGATCTTGTATTGAGATGGGATGCTAGAAGAGAGGACAAATATAAACATGGAAAGTTTGACAACTTATGGTATGGTCCTTTCAAAGTAGTGAGGGTCATGAACAACAATACCTTTCTCTTACATAATTTGGATGATAGTGAGATTTTAGGAGACCCAATAAATGGGAGATTCCTGAAACATTATTTCCTTTAAAATCAGTCAGAGAGTTCAGTTTCTACATTAGGATTTACTTTTTAAGCTCAAATAAAGACTCCATATACCCAATGAAATTGTTTCTTTACAAGTTTGTGGTTTTGAATAAAGGATGACAAAACAGGGAAATAAAGTGAATCAGAAGGATAGGAAGGCATTGGTCAACAGTTCTTAAAGCTTCATCATAAAACTTTATCCCAAGAAGGAGCCAATGTTAGTCCTTAACCTTGTTTTTGACTGATTGGGTGTCCTTAGTCCCCGTCCTACCCTTTTTCCATGATTTTTTATTAAGCTCTGTTTTTCCCTTCTTAGCTTGAAAGCTTATTTTAAATCTTTTTATGCACTTTTTAAATGATTTTGAAGTTTTTGAAGATTTGGATATGATATGAAATATTTCTATCACATCACTTGTCTTTTCCTCATTTGAATTTTCAAATTTTGTCAGAGTGGAAAGGGCGCTGCAAGAATAGCGGTATTCTTGCAGCGCCAGGAATAATCATTGTTCTGCATGCACTACCCTACCCAGATCGTGTTCTAATGTTCAAAATCATTATTAGAGGATCTGAACATCTCTATATGATATATTTCAGAATTTTTATTCTTATGATGACAGCTAAATCCGGAGGATAGATCTGTACTCGCCACCTCAACGTCAAATCAACACGCCCGATTATCATTCCATATGAATGAAATCGTTATCTTCTTATTTTAGTATGTATGTCATTCTACGCATTCTTTGCAGGTAAAGAGATAACTCTTAGTTTTCAACAACCCTCGAAAGTTGGAGATCAAACCCTCGATATTCTCAGAAATTGTCTACAACATTGTATCAGTGTTATGGCGCCCAAAAAGAGTGGTCAAATAACCAGATTGGAACCTGAAGGGACAAAATTGCTAGAAGCATTTCCTCAGATGGTGCATAAGTTCAAGGATGCAGGTTGGTTCAAATTCTCCTCGACATTCCAGGGTCATGACGAACAAATCTCTATGATATTTGCTCATAATTTTGATGGTTTTGAATATGTAGTTGGTAAACTTCTGATGCACATGATAGAGAATACCATAGCTAAAGCTTGCAGGTTACTAGTATATGGGGAAAGATGGTGGAAGAAAGAAAATGTAGTTATGGAGTTTGTAAATCAATTTTTAATTCCAGAAAAGCAAAACCCCAACTGGAGCCAAGGTATCCCACACAGTTGGGTGAGGAAAGAATGGAACACTGCCCTGTTGATTATCCACAGGTACATTACATGTGAAGATAGATTTTATTTGGTCCATCTCTATCATATTAGACTGTTGATCCATGTAAATGGTGATTACCCTCTTAACCTACCCTATTTATTATTAAAAAGTTTATCCAAGATGTCTAATAGGATCCAGTCACATCCTGCCATAGCAAAAAATAGTATTTTTCATTAGGAGTTGATCAGAACGTTGGTAGTCTTTTCCTTAAATGAAGTTTAGAGGTCTTGGGACTGGTTAATCCAGTCATTAAAATCTAATCTACAGTCAACTAAGTCTAAAACTGTCAAGGAGAAGAAACCTGTAAAAGAGAAACAGACCTCTCAAGCCACCGAGGTTTTGATGAAATAAAATTCCCCTGCAGCCAGGGTAACTCGTGCTGGCAAGAGAAAATTACAAACCCAACAAGCTATTGGTGATTTTCCTATGGGTAAAATTATTGAGAAAGGCACTACAAGTCGAGGTAAGAAACTTAAAAGGGATTAAGAGGTTGACATCCATCTTGATCCAGATATAAAAAGGGAATTTGATGAACATGACGATTACATCACAAGTCCAATTCAAAATCCATCCAAACAGAAGCAACAACCTACATGAAATAAGACTACGAAGGGTAAGAAACAGAGTAAGAAGAAAACACCTGTACCTAAATATCCTAGAAGAAATTCTACCAAAGATGCTAAAAAATTCAAACTGAATTCAAAATTCATGTTTCATCCTTCCATCAAGAAGGAGAACCTCATAATCATAGAATACAATTCAAAAGACTCCAATAAAGAGATCAAAAAACAGGTTGTGGCATCTTCTTTACGTAAAACATAGAAATAATTTGAGGAACAGAAGAAAAGACCAGAAAAGGGAAAGTAGATTGCACAGTACTTCAGAATACCTGTGACCAGGGCAACTACAAAGTCAAATTAAGTATTTGAATCTACATTTAAATGCATAGATGCAGTTAATGATGAGAGAAATGATCTTTTTCCAGAACTAGATCAACTGCAAGATCTTCCATAAACCAAAGACTCAAAAAGCACAGATGAAGAAGACCTCAGTACTGGGCTATCTTCAAAATATGTAATTAAACTAAGGAAACCCCAAGCTTCGATAGATTTGAACTTACCTACCCCAGTAGAGGAATATCCAGAATTCAAGGTGGAAGCAAGGAAAGAAAAAGACAGAGTAAAGGAGCTGCAGAGTACGATTAAGCAATTGAATAAAGAAAAATATTTTGTTGAGCAATGGAATGCTAAACAACAAGAAAAGATACAAGATTTCAAAAAGAAGAGGAAAGAGTAGAAGGAATTACTAAAGGAGGTAAGAGAATCCAATATACTATTATATTGGCATAATGTTGTGCTAACAACTAAGCCCAAACAAAGAGACACCAGGGCTTCTGCAGTCATCATACCATGATAATTCAAGGAAATTATTCCTCAGTTTTGATTGTTCAATGATATTACTCAGAAAGTAAAGATGAGTAGTTTGGTTCTTAGTGATGGGTTCAAATGGAACTTTTTGATATCTCA
>ML783345.1:852057-863005 GCA_009831015.1 Picea engelmannii | reverse complement strand
TGTAATAGTGTACAAAGAATGTTACTTATGTGTGAATTGAATCTTTTACATATTCTTTTACTTATTTTGTATTGTTTTGATTCTTGTAGTTATTATTTTATAATTTAGTTGTTTCGTACTATTTCAAATCTTAGCATGTAAAAGGTGGTTATATATTTTCCAGTTCCTATTTTTTGTGGGGAAAAACATTTTATAGAGTGTTGTAATAGTGCATATATTCCTAATCATTTGTGTTAGCACTAAGTAAATTCCTAGGCTGAGGAAACAACTCACAAAGGTAACCAGATAACCACTTTAGAACTGAAACTAGCCATTTAAGTTCGGAGAGGGATCTCTCTTGTCACTTGGTCTCTAAAGATAGGTTTTCTTTTGAGGATTAGAGGCTAGATCTTGGATTAGATGAAAATATTTTATGGGTTTTGTTGGCAAGAAGAAAGGGATTTATTTGGGAAATGGAGTCAATCTTTGAAAGCAAATGAACACAGTGTTTGGTAGGTAGAGCTTTCAAGGAAGCAAAGGCTAGGTAGGTGATGAAATTTTATTTTTTTAACTTGTTGTGGTAGGATGGAAGAAAGAGGAAACACATAACAACAATCAAAGCACCATGAAATATGAATTCCGATGAGTTAAGAAAGAAAGAAAAAATTTAAATTTGCTTGAATCTAAAGCACCATTTAGATGAATTTTAGACCCTTTGATATCCAATTTAAACATATGAAAAGTGGTCAATGAAAGGTAAAGTAAACTATAAGAACATACATGAAAGGAAGAACATACTTTAGGTCATCACCATAAAAATATCTGGTATGAAAAATCTCTGTACATCTGCACTAGTATTTCATTCAAATTCACAAATTTGTACAATATTCAGGTAAGATTTGTCCTTTGTGCTTCTGCCAACCCATATCACATTCAAAATGCTCAAATATATAGATAAAATACCTTCCTGGGCTAGAGAAGTTGAACTCCCCTTCTATCCTATGATTTTGGATATGATTACATAAAAAAGAAGACAAATTCTATACTACTTACTAAAAATAGCAAATTCGTCTTGACCACATTTATGCCTAACAAAATCCTTTGACAAAAGAGATCTCTAGCACATTTTCAACTTTAAGGCTCATATGAGTCATCTTGGATAGCTCGAGAAGGATCTTGGAGGGATCTGAGCACTGACAAGGCTCCAATTTATCTTTGTGTAGTGATCTGGTGTGACACGCCATGTAAATGCAACCTTCAGTATTTGCGTAGTGAGCTTTGCACAATGTGGCTAGTTTTTTCTACAAAAATCATTCAAGTGGTGGTTGCAACATTTGTGGAGGTAATCATGGATACTAGGCTAACCACCAATCATTTCCCAATGTTTATTAACCTTAAATATTCTTGCAGCATTTGCATAGCATGAAGTCACTACACAAATTCTGTACAATGCAGTTTTTAACAAAACTCAAAACTGTTTTTTTGTAGTGGTTCCTCAAAAAACAAAAAATGGCGCAGGCATGAACCTAAATCTCAGCCACTTCTGCAAGTAGCTCTAATCTCTTTCTAGCTTCATCATCAACTTGCATTATTTGCTTGAGAGACCTATTTTCTTTTTTCAATGATAAGTTTTGTCTTTTCAAGCTTCTTACCTGTCTGAACAACAATGCACTTTTTCTTAGTTTTGACTAAGCATTGGAGAGATGCACAATCATTATCAATGGCTGGTCCAAATTCTTGAAAATGATTCAAAATGCTTAGTTCTGATACTCTTTTCTCTTCTCTAAGATGGATAGTCAGGTCTTGGGCACCTCTCAATTAGTTGTTGAGACATTTTACATTTTTCTCACCTTCTCCAGGTGAAGTGTGAGTCTCTTCAACATGATTTCCCTTTTTAGGTATTACCTCTGCAGGCTTATTGTCTAGACTTATCCTTTTAGCTAAGGATCTTGTCATTGGAGATGTAGGTTTAGTTAGATCTACAACTTTAGGACTATGTTTGACTTCTTTTCCCTTTAAAGCTTCTGGAACCTTTGAAACTGATTGCCTCCTTAAACCAAATGCATCTTTTGATGTTTGCATGTTAGGTGCCTTTTCAGCCAATTTCCTCTTCATCTCCATGTTGTCATGAAAATACTGAGCTATGACATGCTTGGCTTCTTTAATATGATCTTGCAATTCTTTGATAATTTGATCTTTATCCTTTTCCTGCACTTGATCTAAAGGGTTCTTTCTAGTGAAATGCATCAGAAGCCTTATGTGATACTAATATACCCTATCAAATTTGCCCTCACAAGTGAAATATATTTGAACCACCCTTAATAAATTCTCATAATTCTCAAGCATGCATTCTCTTGGGATGGTGGCACCAAATTTCTGTTTCTTGTACTTGGGTTGAGAAAATCAATGTAGAAAACTGGATCAAGGGGCATACCTTTAAACCACTTTTCTCCTTGAATTGGAATCTCAGTTGCAACAACCACTGTCTCTTATGACACTTGGAAGGTGAAGTCAACAATCCTTGACTGAAATCCATTGAAGTTGAGGGAAAATTGTTGTGTTACATGTGCATTGTAACCTTGGATCTTGTCATAGAACCTTATGCATCCAACCCACTCAAATGAAACCCTAAACACTGGATTAGAATTCACCAGCTTTAAATTTTGTGGCTCACACCTCAACACATTGCCTCCTTTGTTGTATCTTTTCTTCTCATGAGTGGCCATGTTGTGGATGCAAGAATAAAAATGGGATTGATAAATATGAGAAGGCTCAAAGGATGAAATATGTCAGTAAAATTTGCACATAGAGCAACAAGGCTAAGATTTACTCCATTTTCAAAGGGTTCACCATAGGGCAGAGTTGAATCTAGATCCTAGACTTGCAGGTGCAGGGTATTTGGAAAACACTAGGCTTTACCTTTTATCACTTGCGCAATGAAAACAAAGGATGTGTAGCGTGAGCAGAGGATGCATAGCGTGTTGTTAGGTATTTGCGTAGCGGCTGGAGTAATTCAATTTTGATGTGGAGTAGAGGTCTGATCGCTAGAGGAGGATGTTGTGTAGTGAGAAGTAGGTGATAAAAGACAAATGTAAGCTGAGAAAATGGGATTTTGAAAGAGATAGGTCTGTTTGGGATGACAAGACACTTTGGGTAGTGCCTAGGTACTTGCGCAACATCTTTACACCACGTGTGCAAATTTCTGCAATCTAAGTACAAAAAAAACCACTCCATAGGTAGGAAAAATGCCATAATGATCTTTGATGACCCTCCAATATACACAATATGCCATTATGCTCCATGACATCATCAAAAAACCAACTCACCTAAACGTATGACTTGACTCTTTTTCACATGCCAATTAGATTTTATTTGGTAATGACCCAATGACCTTGAGAACATTTTATGAGACACAACTCTTTAAAGGCACACACACACACACTCAATTACTCAATTAGGAATGCCTTGGTCTTCCCAAGACTAAGGCATGACTTTGCAGACTCTGGACAAACCTCTAAATCTACCCTAAAAATAATGATACTAACAATTTACACATGGGATGTTTTGGAAGTGGTGCACATAGTACACCTAGATAATGGAACAAAATATACATTATATGGTTTCTTGGGACCCACATTGACTTCGGTTAGATAATGGGAGAAACTCATATGGATGTTAATTATGTTGTGGAAACTGTTCCCAAGGGAAGGGACTCCTTTTCAATAAGAATGGATGATATATACCCAATGCATTATGAGCTTGAGAAGGGAGAGTCAACATGAAATTACTTCCTCTGTTGATTTAGGGAAAAAATCCTATGAGGGATGAGTTTTTTACCAGTTTTATCACACTTTTATTTTTACTTGTAAGCCTAATTTCTCCCCAAGTGTACTCAAGTAGGGGAATGGGAAGGCCAAGATATTTTCTTAGGAGAGATCTATTATCTTGTAAGAGATTAGAAAAAAAAGATGTTGGCCTTAGGTGAAGGTGTTGGGTTTTAGTGGATTGTTGTGAATTCCTACCTTGAGAAATAGAAATTGTTTGGATTTGTAAAGATGAGAGTATTTTAATAAATTCTCTAGCTTGTCTAATTGGGTAGATGAGGATAGGGGTGTACCTAGGTACTGAGGGTCTTAATTCTCATTGTTGAGATTATAAATTTATTTTTGGGCCTTAGGACTACATGACTAGATGTATTAGGAACTAGAGTCACTATTTTCCATAACTAGAGATCTTAGGAGCTGAAGTAGAAAAATATATTCCTTGTATAGGAACCCCACAATTGGAACTAATATGGTACAAATGGATAGAGTGAGTGTTCCTACACACATAAACTTAAGGGAACAATAGTTGAACCAAKATAATACATGCATAASAATAGTTAARYYATAAACTTAAAGTTTAGGAAAACCCCAAGGCCAAGTATARAGTTTTACAWATCCCATGAAAYAAGAAGTTAGRTCAACTATAAATCCCTTAAAACCATMAAAAATATAAAAAACTAGGTATTYCCAAAACCCTYGATTCAAGGGMCAATTGAYRSAAAASAAGGTGGGTGCCATAAACYAKAGCACAACTKCCCCAACAAACTTRTGGAKAAACTAGAAGTAAAACACATATAAGAGTGCATGCAATTGTAACCATCAATAAAGAGGAGGGAAGAAGCCACTCGTAACCATTAACCAAGGAGAAGTAGAACCAATCTATGGAACAATTAACCAAATGTATAATCACCCCCCCTGCCATTTATAATCATATAGGTACAAGTGTCCAACCAAAGAATAGAAATTGTGACAAATCCAATTGGCCAAGGAAAAAAAATACCTATGGATCGAGTTGTAGGTTAATATGTGATAGTTTTGAGGACCAAATTGTGGGAGTAAAAAACATAGGAAACCACTTCTTTGATGGTAGTAAGAAGAACTCCCACCATCATTGCATGATCTAATATCATTTTTCAACAACCATCACCCAAATCCATTCATAGACCTACACCCTAAAGACCATGGTGTGAATCCTCGTGGTATACATGACTCAAATACTCCATGCTTACCCTAATATCATGTGAATGCAACCTTGGAATGTGTTTAGTAATGTTTTCTTTATAAACATTGTTATGTTTTATTTTTTTGTTGAATGTGTTATGTTATAAATGTGGTATATGTAGTATAATGTTGTGCGCGCGCATGCACACACACACACACACACACACACAACAAGGTGTGTGTGTGTGTGTGTGTGACACACTTCATATGTGTGTGACATCATGTGTATGAACCTTACACCCAATAAGACTTTGATTTATACCTAAGGTAACATAATGTGAGTAGCCAGACCAGATGTTATTTCTCCTTGGGTATTTGGACTTGAAAAACAAATAAAAAATGAATGGAATAATAGGATCAATCCTTATTCTTTATGCAATGTATGCTATATATTTAGTTAATTGAATGGATAGATTAATACTATGTTTTTTTTTTATGCATTAATTCTTACACAATAGATGTGTTATTATTTTCATTGTTATTTCTATTCAAATGCATGCATTTAAATTTTCTCATAGTTAGCATTATTGATACTTTTCTTGAAAGTTTTGAATCTTAAATAGAATATATTATAGCACATAACTATTAATGTTTAGTATGAAATCCTATATTGGGTTCACTTGTGTTAAGTAGAATAGCATTGTCAATGTATACTGTCCATACCTTTGGGTATATTAGTAGTTTGTGGGAATCATAGAAACAAAGAGACTAAAATAATAGTTGAAGATATAAGGATAGCTATCATTGTTTTTTAATACTTGTATAAATTTCATACATGTCATTTGTTTTTAAGTTGGTGAGTTGTTGGTTGCATCCCAAGGACTAGGCCAAGTGCAATACATGCATACATTAGACATGGTGGAACCAACATTGGGAAGTTCTGAAAACAAATATTATCTTTGGGGAGTTATCCCCTAGGTTCATTTGGTGATTATGAGACTACAATACATATATTTACTGGTGATTTGATTATGAGTATGTCCTTGCCTCCATAAAATATTAGGTGTAGTAGACCACATAATTAACCATGAACTTTGCACCCAAAGAACAAATCCATTATGAAAAGAAAATGTTCCTCTCATGTCAATATTACAAGAAGATTCGGTATGGAAACCTCCAATTCATGAACCTAGAGTGAGAATAGGGGGAGGTCATGTCTCTCTCAGTGAGTATTTGAATCATAAAGAGTTAGCATTAGAAATTTAATTATTAAATAGTCAAGTGGATGAATAGTCTTCATATATTTGAGAAATCAAAGGAATGCTTGAATCCCTAGGATCCAAGTTCAAGAAATAGGGAAAGAGCCCATTGTTACATGTCAAAATTCCTCACTTCGATAATGTCGCATCCTCTCAAGTGTCGCAAGTGTGAAACTTTTGTCACAAGTGTCGTGAATGCCACATTTTAGTTCTATGTGTGTCAAATTTCGAACGAAACCATGGAAACACTTGATACATCCTCTAGAACATGTTAAATGAAGAAGACACATCATTTGACAGACGAAACAACGTGTTTTTCTATGATAGTTAGTCATCTTCACAATTTTTTGGAATATCAATGCTCCCCTACTCATATGCAGGGAGCGCTAGCGCTCTCTACCTATATAGTAGGGAGCGTTGTAGCGCTCTATTGCCCATTGTAAAGGAGTGCCTATTGGTTGAGAAAATCATGGGAATAAATCTCCCTTTTCTCTAAGGAAAACTAGGGATGATTCAAGTTGGTTTCACTCGAATATAACCCTTAGGATGCATCTAAGGGAGATGCCACACTTGATGGAGTAATATCCTCAACTAATCCCAAATATAACCAAGGTGGTTGGGCCTCCCAAAGCCTATAAATGGAGGAATTATCATGGTGAACAAGGAGGAAAATAATCAACAAAAGTATTGTCATTTTGATCATGGATCTTTTGAGCAAGGGGTTGGACAAGGAGGATTTGGAGAGTCTGCTGCAACACCATCCATGATTGTAAGTGTTTCTTTCAAGTTCTCATCAATATACTTGGACTATTCCCTTCTAGTTCGTGTATCTTACATATGCTTGTATATTATAGATGAATTTGTTTAATCTAACATTGTAGAGTAGGAGTTTCCTTGTCTCTCTTTGTTGTCCGTGGTTTTGCAGGTATCAAGCCATGTGAAAGAGTTTGGATATCAAGCTCAAATTGGAGTAGCGAGGAAAAACACCCGAAATATGTACAATCACCTTTTTCTCCTCTCTTTTTTCTTGTTAAACAAATCTAAAAGGGATGTTAGTGTCCATTTGTATCTTTCTGTCATGGTATTAGGGGTCTATAATCCAAGGGAATATTCACCTGTCCGCAGGGGAATTTTCCTATAACATAAATTGGCGTCTCCACTGGGATCGAAGCTTTCAGTTTTGGCTTTTTCCTTGGTTTTTACTTTTCTTTTTCCTATCCTCAGATCCCATTTGCTGATTTGATCTATCCATACATCTATTATCTTTGCTAAAGTTGTCTTACAAAGTCTTTGTTTGAACTTTCCTGAGATAATAAATTTTATGGGTTTTTCCAAAACTTTTCTCAGAACCAATGCCCTCTCCAGTTCAAGTCAGAGAATTGATTGCTCGATCGATGCTCCCCCAAAGTGTATTAGAGAGCGCTATAATGCTTTGGTGCTGTCACTACCAGAGCACCGATTTTTCTTGCCCAGAAAAATTGTTGACTGCTTGTTTGTTGGGTGCAGTTCTTTGGTCTTTTTCTCTAGCTCAGATCCTATTCTATTAGGTCGCGTCTTCTATTTGGCTTACAACTTTCTTCTTGTCACTCTTTTAGTCTGTGATTGGGTTTTGTGTAGTCTTTCCTTGTCACAAAAAACGATCGTTTTTCCTCAAACTTGGGTTATTTTTTGTTGTTCTTTTCATTCATCTGATTGATTAGAGATTGTTATAAGAAAAGTCATTGATCTCAATCATGTTTACTTGGTATTTGATCCTTACTCATTTCCTAAAATATTTTTGAGTGTGATTCTTTGTTTTTGGTGTTTTTCTTTGAATATATAGTTTGTTCTTCTTTTCGTCTCTTATCGATTGATGAGAGTGTCTTTGCTTATGTGATTTTGCTTCCTCATTTCCAAAGGTGAAATAATGAAATAATTCTTCATTATTAGTGAAATAAGAAGCACTAGATGAATTATTCAATTCACATTTACAATTAAACAAAGAGATACTTTTTGCATTGATTTTTGGATATTGGAAAGGATTTCTTTACAAATTAGCACTTAATTGGATTCTCATTGAAAACAAATTGCATGCAATTTTTGCATTCTTGTGTTTGGTAGTGAAAGAAAGAAACTCTTCTCCTTCCCATAGATAGATGTTCATTGAAAGAAAATTTTTCATATCATTCCTTTACTTCTTTGGGATTCGAGTCACAACATCATTAGTTTCACTCTCATTCACCTTTGCGTAAAGAACAATCACTAAAATCAACGCTAATTAAAATCAATCTAGAAACTTTTTATTTTTAGATCTTTACACCAACAATAGACTAGGACTAGTGCTTTGGAATAGACTGTGAGCATAACTCTGTAAATCATTCAAGACAAACTCAGAATCTTGTGATAGGGAGAGTAAATCCAATTTTCGTATAAGCATAGATGGGATCCCCTTCTCACACAGGGGTTACACACGAGGTCATGTTCGAGATAGCAACAAAGATTATCCCTTTGAGGCTTCACCGTTCATAGTAGTCAGATCCTATATTGGGGGTTCTTCTTGAGGTTCAAATGTCTTCATTTGGTCTCGAATCTTCGTGAATTCTGAATCCATTCAGGGTCCTCTGGAGTTTTACTGGTCCACTTGTCCTCAGTTCTCTTGAATGATTTCAGAGTTGATATCCTGCCCATACGTTCAGACTCGACTTTCGACTGTACCCACCCAAAGGATGACTCTGCATTAGTGTCCTTAGTAGCCACAATATTTAGGGTCCTTACACGAGGTGACGGTGAAGGGAAGTCTTCATTGTACCTAGAACAAACGTTTGTCAAACTCACTCGGGCTCCTTGGAGGGTAACCCGCGGGTAAAACCATGAGGAATATTGCACCAAGGTGTAAGTCCATTAAGAAGGCCAAAAACATAACTGATCCACCCACCCATATCCTAGCCCCTTCTCACTTTGATCACACGATGTTGGATTTCATCACGAGCTAGTACATTCATTGAGAGAAGGCATTGTTTGCTTGTTGGTTTTCTAGATTCTTAGCGAGTGTTGTTTATTTACTTAATTATCTTTCAAAATTGAGAATGTAGATGATAAAGGTCTTCGTAGATCATGTAGGATGCAAGGGTTTCCCCTAGAAGTCTACGAACTCTTACCTCCTAACTCACCTAAAGACTTTTACCATGAAGAGGTTGAGAATGATTCAAACGCTGGGAGTGCTGCTACTCCTTTGTTAGAAAATCCCGAGAGAGCATTAGTTACGGTTGAGGAAGATTACACTCTTCCTATTAACCCCTCTCGAGCCACTCCTTCTCTATTTGGACTCCTCCAATAATGTTATAGAAGAAGATTACCCTCGTTTGCTATCAAGGCCATATGCTGAGTCAAATATGGAATCCACACAACCAAATTTTAATGACGAGTACACGACCCCTGTCTGTTCCACTGAAATTGTAAATCTACAACAAACTCCCATTCATTCTATATGGAGAACTCCATCGGGACGTGACCTTTATGAAAAATTCAATTTTAGCCAACCACCTTTTCACTCTCCTTCCTCCGCTGGTGCCGAGGCAGGATCGTCAAGTCAGACTATCGACCATCCCATCAAAAAAATAGTTAATACTGATACCACCTCAGTAAACGTTCAAAGTAACACAAGAGTCGTATTTCCTAGCCATGTGAAAAGTACCTTGACAGTTACTCCTATCATACCTCTTCAACCCACAACTCCTTCTATTCCAGAGAACCCTATTGGGACACCTGTGCATAACGGAATGCAGAACCCTACCATACACGTAAACTCAAATGTGGGACAAATCCCGACTGGGGGGAAACCACCGTTTAGTGGACACATCCCTCCCAGGGGACAACCATCCTTACACATACTAGTTCCAACTAGGGGGAAACCCACTTTCATCAGTAAAACCCACTACTACATATTGAAAAATTTGTGAGGACCACTTGCGATGAAAGTACTCTTTTGTTGCAACATGCAAGAGAAAAAGTTCATTTTTTCTAAATCTACCCCGTATTCGTCGCAATCTCGATGCCTACAGTTTGACTGAATTATCATGGTCAATTTTCGTCGAATATTCGACGAACATTGGTTGTCCGTCTCATATTCGACGAAAGTTGACCATAATAATTTAGTTAAAATTTACTGTTGAAAATGACCTAAAATAAATAGGTGGAAAAAAAAATATTTTTAGGTCACTGTCGTCGCAATGGAGACGATAGTGACCTAAAATTGGCCTATAAATATTTGACGATTTAAAGATGTTGCGACAATCTTGCTATAACAACGACGGTTTCAAAAGGGTATTTTTGTGCAGAAAAATGTCACAGAATGTTGTTAGAGGTGGGGAAAAAAGTAAAGCGGGTGAAAAGGGTGATGGTAGATGTTATTGCCCTTGTAAAAATTGTTGCCTCAGACATCCTGTAAGAATTTTAATAGCAACAACTACAAAACATTGTAGGAAATATGGTCACATTGATGGCGGATTGAATGAATATCATCCCATGGTAATTAGCTATATATTCATTATATTTTTTTATTTTGTCAATTTTATATAAAATTATATATATATCTATATATATCGTTTGAATGTTTGTTATAGTATACACTAATTTTGCATGATTGTTTGTAATTATAAAGTTAGAGTTTCCCTCTAACTTTCCGCAGAATATTGCACCAAGTATTAGTAGAAATGATGTTGTACAAGCTGAGGAACATCATCATGA
>ML783345.1:815878-827218 GCA_009831015.1 Picea engelmannii | reverse complement strand
TTCCAGTGTTCTGTATTCCTATTTATAGGTGGGAAGGGGGAAATATGATCATTGGGAATTGAAATTGTATTTAGCAAAGAACTAGTATTTGAGTAATAATCAGGGTTGCATTTTGGGAAAGCTTAATTACATGTGACCAAATCAATGAAAAGCATGAAACTATAAGCTGTAGTTCTTAATTAATTTTGTGTAGCTTTTCTTGGTGTTGCTGGTATATTGTGGACATCAATATAATTTCTTTGTTTCTTAGTCTCAAGCATTAGGGACATTATTGTTCAGTGATTTGGTGTATTAGGATCACTAGTGCACCCATACCTAAAGAATAGCATCGATGCACCTACACTGCATAGGAGCATTGGTTCACCCATACCAAATAGGAGAAACAATATGCCAATACAGAAGAGAAGCACTGATGTCTTTTTGGGCTATTAGCACTCTAGTGCACATGGGTCATGGAGCACAAAGTTTTTGGAACCAAAGTCGAGCACTAATGTATTTTGTGTTTTTTTACACTTGGGTGCACATTGGTATAGAAGCATCGGTGCACCTAGACAAATGTGGATCATCAATGTGTCTTAACCAATGTTTAGAACTAATGTTCTTTTGACATGTTGTTGCTCCAATGCACTTGTATCCATGGATCACCAATGCTTTAGATATTAAAGGGCATCGGTAAAACATAATAATTTAGGTGCATCAATAAAAAAAAATTCTGCCAAAAGATCTAGTTGCATGCCTTTGATAGAAACCTAGTGCAACATAAAAGTTTAGGTGTATCGATAAAAAAAATTCTGCGAAAACCTCTGGTTTTAATGCAGGAGCATCGTAAGCAGCCAACCAAGTGAGCATGAAGGCGGAAGACAGTTGGAAAGCACCAGCGCATGTTTTGAAAGTTTAATGAGCGAACATTAATGTAATATCTAGGAGGCGTACTTGCATTTATATCTAGATGATGTAAACAGATCTTGAGGGATTTGCTCTCAGCTGTCGGATGCAATAGACATTAAGTATGTTTAATAAAAGTAGGTAGATTTGAATTAATAGATTAGACAGTTTTAGAAGTGTAGGAGGGAAAACGGATATAGACACCCTCACCCTTGTATTATTGTATCATTAGAACATAAGAAGAGATATTTTTCATAAGATGAAGAGCTGTAGCAGAGAGCTGTAGAGAAGAAACCATGTACAGGAGCACTTGAGTTAATATATGAAGCTTTGACTCAATTTTCATGGTGTTATGATGCTTAATGTTTACATTTGCTGAATGGTATGTTTACAATTGTTTTATGTTCTCTGTTATGCATTTGTTTCAATGCTGTGTTGAATGTATGATTTCATGTTGAATGTATGAAGTCTAAGAGAGAAGAAGAATGAGTTTCAATTGTTTCTCTTCCTGAGAGTTCCTGCAAGGAGTGCAGTGAAACCTCCGCAAGGTGTTCATTGACAAGGTTATAAGTTTACCTCAGAAAGCTCAAGAGGGATACTGTTGTTCTCATAACCAGCAGAAGTGCAGGTGAAGCATAGAGTTGTGCAAGGTGTGCACAGGCTAGTCGAATCCTTAGAAGTCATCAACTAAGGTGAAGGTAAAAGGACTGCTATTGCATAGAGTGCATAGAGTCAAGAACTCAAATAAACATGGGTTATTTGAAAGATTGCCGCAAGGAGTGCGTGCAAGAATCCTTTTGAAGTTTGGCTTTACTAGAGAAATCTCAGGAGGGTTAGTACCTTTGAAGTGTTCAAAGGAAGACAGAGAGACGAAAGTCGAAAAACATCTCGTAGAATTCAAGTTCAAGAGGGAGAACACCGGTTCACAGAAGTCATTGAGGAGTGAATCGGGCGGATAGAATTCTCCGTGGAGAATTCGTGAAATTGCGAGGACTGTAGGATCCAATGGAGCTGCAAGGTGGTTAGGAGTTGGATGAATCCACCACTCTGGTGTCGAGTATCAACGAGGACCGTTGATCGTGGTCAGTTGAGCCATTAGATCATTTCGACATTTTGGGATTCGCAAGTCCGGAGTGCAAGCCAAAATCCTTGGTCACTCTAACCCCTGAAGAGCGAAAGGGATTTTTGTGTGTGAAGCCAAATGGTGGAATTTTGACATTTCGGTAATTCAGGGTTTGACACATTGGGAATTCCGATGAAAAGGAGCCAAGACACTTGGTGCTGAAGATCCCGAAGTCGCGAAATGTGACAAGTCTTCAGAGTGAATTTTGACATTTCGGCATATCGAGTGTCGAGAAGTAGAGGAGGCTGCGGTTTTTGGAATCGAGATTTTCAAACTCCCAGTTCAAAAAAAGCTGAAAGACCCAGAGCCATCGGATAGTGGAAGATCTCAACCATAGATCTCGTGGGAGGTGAAGCTTCAGGAATTCAGAGATCGACATTTCGGGAGGTAAGGAACCTTTCTGCTGTGGATTTTCACGAGTTGCAAAATCTTGAAAAGAAAAAAGGGGAAAGTTCTTGAAAGATTGAGGGGAAATAGAGTTGGGCCCCAATCAAGTTTTGGGATTCCGAGACTCGAGGGGTAGAGTTGCATGGTCATGCAACTCCCGAAATCACCAAGAGAGAAAAGCCGAAAAGCGGGTCCCAAGGGTTAGTCATAGGATACGTGACGGAAGCTAAAGGAGGTGGTCGAGGTTCGGTGAAAGTTTTGAAAGGCCATCAACCTCACCAAAAGGAAATTTTGGATTTTGGGAAATCATAAGGGAAGAGGAACAATTATAGGTTGTTCGCTCAAGCCCCGAAAAGCCAAAATTTGTGATCAACAAGAGGCGTGTGTTCGGTGCATTGAAGGAGTCAACCCTCGTTGATGTTTTGGGTTTCAGAGGTTAAAGAGACAAGGAGCTTGTCATCAGAATTTGCAAAATCGTGAAATCTGAAACTCCGAATCGTTGAAAAAGACCTGATCATATTTTTTGGTCAGCTGTGGAGTGAACGCCTTGTGGTTGATCACACAGGCATAACTCACAAGGACCTGTGGATTACAATCTTGTGTGTGTGTGAGGTATTCCCTATGGGGAAACTGAAGAGTCAATCAGACTCAGGGAGAAGATTTAGAACGATCCTGTGAGGATCTTGGCCCGAGGGCCGGGGGTCTGCATCATTTGGTATCAGAGCATAGAAAAATTTCTTTTATTTCTGTAGCAGAGAGAAGGGAGAAATTTTACAGCCATGCCACCGAGAAGAAGAGACAGGCAATTACCCGATCCAGTAGTGGAAAGGGAAATGCGTGAATTACGTGCCAGGCTTGATGCCATGGAGACAACACAGAGGTGCACAATTGACACTGGGGATATTAGTGAAGATGAAAGTGAAAATGAAGATGGAAATGAAGGAGAAGAAGTTGTAGCCGAAGATGCTACAGAAGAACGCCTATTCAAGGCTGTTGCAAGGATAGGTGCCAGAGAAAAAATGGACATTCCAGTGTACGAAGGCAACTTAGATGTTGAAGAACTTCTAGACTAGATTAGAGCTCTAGACAAATACTTTGACTATGAGAATGTCGAGGAAGACAAGAAAGTAAAACATGTCATTACTAGACTTAAAGGGCATGCAACACTATGGTGGGATGAACTGCAGGCTGACAGAGGCTACAAGGGCAAGCAAAAAATCAAAAGCTGGGATAGAATGGTTGCAAAGATGAAAGCCAAATTTATACCCAAGGATTATCAAATCACTCTGTTTCGGAGGATGTAGAATTTGAGACAGAAGATGGTGTCAGTGAAAGAATACACTAAAGAATTCTACGGGATAAACATCAGAGCAGGTCATCGGGAAAGCGATGATGAAAAGGTTTCCAAGTACATGAATGGTCTGCGATATGACATTCAATATGAGATGAGCATGATGACCATTCGAAATGTGGAATATTCTTATCAGATAGCTCTGAAAGCTGAAGAGAAGCTGAGCTGGAAGCAAGGTCAAAGAGGCTGAGGTAGAAGTCAAGCTAGAGGCAAAACAATTACCCAAGACAGAACTCAAAAACCCAAAGAAGAGGGGAAGAAACCTCAAACTCAAACTGAGAGAGGAGGAATTTCACAAGGAAGGCAGTATGCTGATAGAAATACTTTTCCTCGAGGAGGTGAAGTGAAATGCTTTGTCTGTGGAAAAATTGGACATAAATCCTATGAGTGTGCAGATAAGGAGAAATAAGGTGGTGAAACTTACATTGGCGAATGTCAAGGATGGAATGTTGAGGCAGAATATGTTAAGAGTGGGAGATCCTTGATGATGAGGAAAGGCCTCTTAAAGCCGAAGAAGGAGGCAGAGAACCCAGCCCAAAGAAACAATATGTTTCGGATAGCTTGCAAAGCTAAGGATAGAGTATGCAAGGTCATAGTGGATAGCGGTAGCACAAATAATCTTGTATCTATAGAGATGGTAGAAAACATGGAGCTGGAGACTGTTGTACATCCAAGCCCATACAGAGTTTCATGGCTACAAAAAGGACATCAGGTAAATGTCACTAAACAATGTTTAGCTGAATTTAAAATAGGGGGATATAAGGATGAAATATTATGTGATGTCATTCACATGGATGTTTGTCATCTATTACTGGGTAGACCATGGCAATATGATAGAAATGTGATTCATGATGGGAGAAAGAACACATACACCCTGGAGAAAAATGGTAGGACACACATGTTGCTGTCGATTAAGGATAAAGAAGTGAAAACAGAGGTGAGAAACACTGTACTTCTCATGAGTGGGAAGGAACTTCTTAATGAGGTTAAGAAAAATGAAGACACACAATTTATTGTGGTCAGGAAGCCCAAAATTGTTTTGACCAGTACAAGAATAGATGATTTACCAGAGGAAATCCAGAAGTTGCTGAAAGAGTTTGCTGATATAGTAGTGGACGAACTACCCTGTTTGTTGCCACCTATCAGGAGTATAAGCCATCATATCGATCTTATACCTAGAGCCAGTTTACCAAACAAAGAAGTGTACAGGTTGACACCACAGGAAAATGAAGAAGTTAAGAGACAGGTCTAGGACTTAATGGACAAATGATTGATTCGAGATAGCTTGAGTCCATGCATTGTTCCGACAGTGCTCAGCCCAAAGAAAGATGGAGGCTGGAGAATGTGTACAGACTCAAGGGAAATCAATAAGATTACCATCAGATACAGATTTCCATTGCCAAGGATGGATGACTTGATGGATTTCTTGAGTGGAGCAAAGTTTTTTTCAAATATTGATTTGAAAAGTGGGTATCATCAAATTTGAATGAGAGAAGGTGATGAATGGAAGACAACATTCAAGACGAATGAAGGGCTGTATGAATGGCTTGTCATGCCATTTGGATTAATAAATGCGCCTAATACTTTCATGATATTGATGAATGAAGTCCTGAAGGGTTTCATCGGGAAATTCGTCATTGTATATCTTGATGATATATTAATTTTCAGCAAAACAAAAGCATAACACTTAAAGAATTTAGCTGTAGTAATGGGGAGATTACAACAAGAGAAATTGCTGATTAATATGAAGAAATTGTCATTTATGAGGACATAACTCATTTATTTGGGTTTTTTTTATCTCTGCAAATGAGTTGAAGATGGATCCGGAAAAGGTAAATGCAATTAAGAATTGGCCATTGCCGAAGAGCATATTGGAAGTTCGAAGCTTCCATGGTTTGGCTAGCTTCTACAGAAAATTCATCCAAAATTTCAGTGTAATTAGCGCACCAATGATGGATACGGTGAAGAAAAGACATAAATATTTTCGCTGGACAGAGGAAGCAAAGAAGAGTTTCAATCTGCTAAAGAAGAGGATCACTGAGCAGCCAATTCTGGTTTTGCCAGATTTCAGCAAGACATTCCAGGTCAGGTGTGACTTGCAATTGGAGTGCTCTTGAGCCAAGACGATAGGCCGATCACGTATTTTAGTGAAAAACTGAATGAAGTGAAAATTAAGTACTCCACATATGACAACGAATTCTATGAAGTCATACAAGCACTAAAGAAATGGAGACACTATTTGGTTCCCAAAGAGTTTGTTTTGTATAGTGATAATCATGTTTTACAATTCGTGACTCAACAGGAGAAGTTGAACCAAAAACATGCTAAATGGGTTGAATACATGCATAATTTTACTTTTGTGATTAAGCATATTTCTGGAACTGCTAACAAAGTTGTTGATGCTTTGAGCAGGAAATGTTTTCTTATGCAGGAATTCAGAGTCAAGACATTGGGTTTTGATAGCCTCAAAGAAATGTACAGGGTTGACCCAGATTTTAA
Organism: Picea engelmannii; assembly: GCA_009831015.1. NCBI lineage: Eukaryota > Viridiplantae > Streptophyta > Pinopsida > Pinales > Pinaceae > Picea > Picea engelmannii. The sequence continues at coordinate 820,973 of ML783345.1, read as the reverse complement.
GGAAGCATATGAGGCATCTGAGAATCCAATTCTCAGAGACAGAAGCCAATGGACTAAGTATATGATCTAGGATGGATTATTATTCAGGGGAAATCAATTATGTATTCCAAAATGCTCCATGAGGGAGAATCTGCTGAAGATAAAACATAGTGGAGGATTGGCCGGACACTTCGGTCATGATAAGACATTCTCAAAGTTGAATGGCTCATATTTTTGGCCAGGGATGAGGACAGATGTTAAGAAATTTGTGGACAGATGCAGAATTTGTCAGCACACAAAAGGGAAAAGGCAGAACACAGGGTTATACCAACCAATACCCATTCCTGAAAGGCCATGGGACGTAGTGAGCATGGATTTCATATTAGGACTGCCAAGGACACATAGAGGATATGATTAAATCTTTGTGGTGGTAGACATATTTTCAAAGATGGCAAATTTCATACCATGCCAAAAAACCAACGACACAACTCATATTGCGAACCTGTTTTTCAAGGAAGTCGTTAGAATTCATGACTTTCCAAAGAGTATTGTTTCTGATCGAGATACCAAGTTCGTGGGACACTTCTGGAGAACCTTATGGAAGAAGCTGGGGACAAACTTGTCTTTTAGCTCAGTGTATCATCCTCAGATGGATGGGCAAATAGAGGTCGTAAACAAGAGCTTGGGAGATTTGCTGAGAAGCTTAGTGATTGAACACCATAGTCAATGGGATCACATTCTGCCACAGGCCAAGTTCACTTACAATGATTCTCTCAAAAAAAGCACAGGGTAGACTCTATTCTAGATTGTATATGGAATGCAGCGAAGGGGAGTTTCTGAATTGAAATATGCAGAACAAGCTGAAGTCAGAAGTGCTAGTGCAGAGGACTTTGTAGAAGCAATGAAGGAGCTTCACAGCTGAGTTAAGGAGTGATTGCAGAGTTCGAGTCAAGAATACAAGCGCAGAGAAGATCAACACATGAGAGAATGAGTTAAGGAGTGATTGCAGAGTTCGAGTCAAGAATACAAGCGCAGAGAAGATCAACACATGAGAGAACTTCAATTTGAATTTGGTGATCTGATTCTTGCACATCTGAGGAAGGAAAGGTTCCCCAGGGGAACATATAACAAACTAGAGATGAAAAATATTGGACCGTGCAAGGTCATAAAGAAATTTGGGGCAAACACATATGAGATTGAATTTCCTGATGGGATTAGAATCTCACCGATATTCAATTTTGCGGATTTGTACCTTTACAGAGCTGAAGAAGCAGGAGCAGAGGAGGAACAAAAAGAGGTTCAATGGAAAAAAAAAATGCCTGTAGCTGAAAAGCTAGAGATGGAGAGCATAATTGACAAGAGGGTCAGCAAAAAGACCAGGAGAAAAGAATATTTTGAATACTTGGTCAAATGGAAGGGACACCCAATTGAAGATGCCAGTTGGGAGGATGAAGCAGAAATTCATAAGCATGGACAAACCATGTAAGATCTCATGAACAGGAGTTCATGAACATTTTCAAGCAAGGGAGTATGATGCAGGAGCATCATAGGCAACCAGCCAAGTGAGCAAGAAGGCATAAGACAGCTGGAAAGAACCAGTGCACGTTTTGAAATGTTTTGAAAGTTTAATGGGCAAAAATTAATGTAATAGTTAGGAGGTGTACATGCATTTATATCTAGATGTTGTAAAAAGATCTTGAGCGATTTGCTCTGATCTGTCGGATGTAATAGACATTAAGTCTGTTTAATGAAAGTAGGTAGATTTGAATTAATAGATTAGACAGTTTTAGAAGTGTAGGAGGGAAAACAGATATAGACACCCTCACCCTTGTATTATTGTATCATTAAAACATAAGAAGAGATATTTTTCATAAGCTGAAGAGTTGTAGTAGAGAGCTGTAGAGAAGAAACCATGTACAAGAGCACTTGAGTTAATATATGAAGCTTTGAATCTATTTTCATGGTGTTATGATGCTTACTATTTACATTTGTTGAATGGTATGTTTACAGTTCTTTTATGTTCTTTGTTATGCATTTGTTTCAATGCTATGTTGAATGTATGATTTCATGTTGAATGTATGAAGTCTAAGAGAGAAGAAGAATGAGTTTCAATTGTTTCTCTTCCTGATAGTTCCTGCAAGGAGTGTAGTGAAATGTCTGCAAGGTGTGCATTGACAAGGTTTTAAGTTTACCTCATAAAGCTCAGGAGGGATACCGTTGTTCTCATAACCAGCATAAGTGTAGGTGAAGCACAGAGCCGTGCAAGGTGTGCATAGGCTAGTCAAAGCCTTAGAAGTCATCAACTAAGGTGAAGTTTGAAGGACTGTTGTTGCAGAGAGTGCACACAGTCAAGAACTCAAATAACCAGAGGTTATTTAAAAGATTGTTGCAAGGAGTGCGCACAGGGATCCTTTTGAAGTTTGGTTTTACTAGAGAAATATCAGGAGGGTTAGTACCTTTGAAGTGTTCAAAGGAAGACAGGGAGACGAAAGTCAAAAAACATCTCGTAGAAGTCAAGTTCAGGAGGGAGAACATCGATTCGTTTCACAGAAATCATTGAGGAGTGAATCAGGCAGATAGAATTATCTGTGGAGATTTCGTGAAATCGCGGGGACCATAGGATCCAGTGGAGCTACAAGGTGGTTAGGAGTTGGATGAATCCACCACTCTGCTGTTGAGAATCAACGAGGACCTTTGATCGTGGTCAGTTGAGCCATTAGATCATTTCGACATTTCAGGATTCGTAAGTCCGGTGTGCAAGCTAAAATCCTTGGTCACTCTAACCCCCGAAGAGTGAAAGGGATTTTCGCGTGTGAAGCCGAATGGTGGAATTTCTGCATTTCGGTAATTCGGGGTTTGTCACATTGGGAATTTCGATGAAAAGGAGCCATGAGACTTGGTGCTGAAGATCCTGAAGTCGCGAAATGCGACAAGTCTTCGGAGTGAATTTTGGCATTTCGACATATCAGGTGTCGGGAAGTAGAGGAGGCCGCGGTTTTTGGAATCGAGAGTTTCAAACTCCCCGTTCACGAAAATCTGAAAGACCCAAAGCCATGGGATAGTGGAAGATCTCAACTGTAGATCCCGTGGGAGGTGAAGCTTCAGGAATTCAAAGATCGACATTTTGGGAGGTAAGGAACCTTTCTACGGTGGATTTTCGCGAGTTGTGAAATCCCTGAAAGTAAAAGGGGAAAGTTCCCAAAATATTGAGGGGAAATAACATTGGGGCCCAATCGGGTTTTGGGATTCCGAGACTCGAGGGGTAGAGTTGCATGGTCACGCAACTCTCGAAATCACGAAGAGAAAAAATATGAAAAGCGGGTCCCAAGGGTTAGTCAGAGGATATGTGACGAAAGCTAAAGGAGGTGGTCGAGGTTCAGTGAAAGTTCTGAAAGGCCATCGACCTCACCAAAGGGAAATTTCAGATTTCGGGAAATCATAAGGGAAGAGGAACAATTGTAGGTTGTTCGCTTAAGCCCCGAAAAGCCGAATTTCGTGAGCAACAAGAGGCATGTGTTCGACGCATTGAAGGAGTTAACCCTCGTTGACGTTTTGGGTTTCGGAGGTTGAAGAGACAAGGAGCTCACCATCATAATTCATGAAATTGCGAAATACGAAACTCCGAATCGATGAAAAATACCTAATCATATTTGTTGGTCAGCTGTGGAGTGAATGCCTTGTGGTTGATCGCATAGGCATAACTCACAAGGACCTGTGGATTAAACTCTTGTGTGTGTGTGAGGTATTCCCTGTGGGGAAACCGAAGAGTCAATTAAACTCAGGGATAATATTTAGAACGATCCTGTGTGGATCTTGGCCCAAGGGCCGGGGGTCTACATCAGGTTTCCTACCTTTGCTAGAAACCCGCACTAAAAATGGAGAAGGGAGAAGTGGTTCCACAAAAACATCCACTAATTGGTGTTTTCTTTAGAATTATTATAACTTTTATGTTATTCATGTAGAGCATGATTCTAATGAAGTAATATGCAACATGTCCAATACAAAGGATCTCGAGTGAAGACCAAATGATGTGGTAAGTTTTCCCCTGAATTGTGTTATTTTCTCTACTTTCTGGATGTTCATGGATTTGTATTATTTGTATGCATTTCTAGGAGCCCTATTTCATATTGTCAATGTTCATGTCATGTTGACATTATGAATTTCATCATGTTAAGATAGCATCATTACATTTGTTCCTTGTGTATTATGTTAACTTTTTTTTTTTCTTGTTAGCATTATTTCATTTATATTGTCAAGTATATGTTGTTAGTTTGTTATGCCACCTATGTTTTATGAAAGTAGTTCTACACTTCCTTTCACTGAGAAGACAATGATGGCCTTGCTATCAGTGATGTTCAGGCAATAAGTTTGGGTATGGTGAACCTATTCGAATATAAATTTTTTATTTGAAATTTACCATACAAAGGGTCAAAAATATATTCATGGTTGAGTGTTTCTAGTTAAGCGTCATTTCAACTTATACTACTCATTGCTAATCATTGTAAGTGTGGTTGTGGATTCATTGATATTCTTGGCATTATGTAACCAACCCTCATGTTAAATATGTTAGTTTAGTTATATACAGGGATATGTTAAATATGATAGTTTAGTGTGATATACATGTGTTGGATAATCTAGTTCTATTTTTGTTAACAAATTTTTCAAATCTTAGTTATCTATTTTTTATTGTATTTCTATTACAATGGCTTGAATCATTATGCTTGCATTAATTTTCATTTCCTCATATATCATAAGTTGATTGAATTCTATACTCAACCATGTGTCCCATGAACCCTCCTAGGAGTTTAGATTGGTTCATATAAAAGAGAAGATTTTCTTTTCCCTTTTCTATTATGTTTTCTTTAGCCTATGGATGATTTATACCTTATGTTAGTTTGTAAGTTCTTATCATATTTAAAATTAAAGGGTGATTAACTTTGTTTACTTTCGACAACATTTCCATGCATTGACTTAACTACATAATGGGAGAAGTGAATCCACCTTGTTCCACCATGGTAGATGTGAAAAACATGGTAGAAGAAGAGACATGAAGGCATAGGGATGACATGTATGACCATTGTTTCAAATTTATGAGGATAATCATGCTTGTAGGAAG
>ML783345.1:787151-809609 GCA_009831015.1 Picea engelmannii | reverse complement strand
TATATATATATATTCCAGAGAAAAACTCATTGTATTTGATATCTCAGTAGGAAATAAAAATACACATAAGCTAGCCTTTTGGCTCAATTCATCTTCCCTGATACTAACCTAGACATATATATTTCATCTTCCAAAAGAGATCCATATATGATTCGTACATAGGCATACAAAATCAATCTAGACAAAACCTAACATAACTAGAATCGTCTTTAATCTCCAAGAAAACATAATTCTATATCTACCCCAAGACCTATCAACCAAACATCAAAATATAGACAATTAAGTAGCTTCTAGTAGAGCATTGTCCTTGTATTCACATTCCACAAGGAGCCTTGTAGCATGATGGCTTATTTTGACAACATTTCCTATTTTTTTATTAAAATCCATGTAGATATGGAAAAATGAGGCCTCCTCGAACACATATTTTTTATCCAAGCATAGTGCCATGATTGGCTCCAAGACCAAATATGTAATATTAAATTTTCCATTATCCCAATCCATCAAAAACTTAAAATCTCCAAGAACTTACAAACACCTAATATTTTTTTCAAGTGCCACTTTCATCAACATCTAGAGGGTGTGGAATTCAACCATGTTATTTGCTTCCAGTCCTGCTCCATATTTTAAGGAGAAGAAGTGGTAATGATATAAAAAGAGTATGACTCCATCCCCACACATATTTGGAGAGCCTTGATAAGCTCCATCAAAGAAGTCCCCAGGCTTTGTGAAATCAATACGGGGCTCATGCAATATCCTTTGGGATTTAATATTAATATTAATATCAAAATTGATGCCCAAAATATTTTTTTATTTTTTTCTAAATAAATTTTGGTCGTCGCATATCTGACGACAACTTTTATCGATGCGACAATTTTGCTATATAAACAATGAAAAGCTGTCGTCGCCTATGCGATGACAATGTCTATTGATGCAACAGTTTTTCTATATAAACAACGGAAAGTTGTCGTCGAATAGGCGACGCCAACTTCTATTGATGCACCGGTTTAGCTACATAAACAACAAAAAGTTGTTGTCGAATAGGTGGCGACAACTTCTATTGATGCGTCGATTTAGCTACATAAACAACAAAAAGTTGTTGTCGAATAGGCAACGACAACTTGTATTGATGCGACGGTTCAACTATATAAACAACGAAAAGGGGTGTCGAATATGTGACGACAAGTTCTATTGATGCGTCGGTTTAGCTACATAAACAACAAAATGTTGTCATCGAATATGTGATGACTTCTTCTATTGATGCATCAGTTTAACTATAAAATTTGTTGTCGCAATTTAGACAAAAAGTTGGTTTGAGATTCTTTGCCTATATCGTCGCTTGTGCGATGTTTGATCAAGTTCATTGAAAATGCCACGTCACATAAACCGATGTTTTAGAGACTCCAAATTCTTTTCCATATCAACGACATAATGTCGCAATAGCATCAAAATAACCGTCACAAAATGGGCCAAATATGCTAGTGACCCTAGTTTTTACCCAATCAATGGTAGGGGGAAAACCTTCTTTCACAGGAAACCCCTCACAATCCTGGGGACCACCCCAAGGATGTACGTTTCATCAACCATATCAGGGAGGGCCATCATACCCCAACCCATAAGGAGGAATACCGAATCCCAATCCTTTTGGATTACATTATGGACAACCTTTCCTGGGGGTCCCAAATCCCACTTGGGGTCCTCAAGGTCAACCATATTATCCTCCCCAAGGGCCAAATCCTTACTCTCCTCAAGGACAACCTGTTTACCCTCCTCAAGGGCAGATTGGTAATCCACCTCAGACTAATCAAGCTCACTATCCTCCCACAGGTTACACTGGTTATCCTCCCCAGGGCCAAATGGGTTTCCCTTCTCCTTTCATGAAGATTCCCCAATAGATGAATCCTCCCTTTGCTGGTCAAAAACAACAGTACATGGGAGGGCATGTTGGTTAAAACTATCCAGCTCAACTAGTTTACGACCCTATTGGTGTCCCCATGCCACACCAATATTATCCTCAGGTCAATTGAAAACTACTATTCTTAGCCACTCTAGATATACCAGATCTATCAATATTGAAAAATGATCCCATATCACACTCTCCTTTCTAGCCAATTATTTCTGCTAAATTGCCTTTCGATATCCTGAAATTTGATGGTAAACCTGGCGAAGACCCTAAGAACCATGTTATGAATTTTCATCTATGGTGTTAATCAAACTCACTTATGGATGATTCTATCCGGTTACATATTTTCTAGTGCACACTTACAGGTTCAACAACCAAATGGTACATTGAGCTCCAATGTGGTACTTTTAAAGATTTCAATTCCCTTTCCATGGCTTTTCTCACGCACTTTCAATTACCCATCCATTACGAGACTGGTACAAAACTCTTGACCTCCCTTCGTCAAACCAACTCCGTACATATCTCTGATCATATTCATGAGTGGAGATGACGATACAGGTTGATCAAAGCAACCTTTCATGACCAGTTATTGGTTGAATGGTTCACTAAATCTATTTTACCTCCAATTTCCCGTGACCCAACATTTTCGGCCGAACATCTCATGTGATGAACGACGTCGTATTCGACACCACTCCAAATGCTACCTCATCATCAGTGATACATTGTACCACCGTGGCATTGATACTGTCCTATGACATTGTTTAACCCACGATGAAGCTGAACGAGTGTTAAATGACTGTCACCTTGGAGCTTGTGATGGTCATATTTCTGGGATGGATACAACCCAAAAAATATTACATGCTAGTTATTTTTGGCCTTCTATATTCAAAGATTGCATCGAGGTTGTTAAAAAATTCCCACCCCATCAAATCTTTCAAAATAAAGCATGTACCCACCCCACTCCGCTACATTCCATTGTCACCGTCAGCACCTTTGAAAAATGGGGCATCAATTTTATGCAATGTAATCCTACCTCAGTCAGGGGCATGGTTATATCATCGTTTTCGTTGATTACTTCACTAAATGGGTTGAGGCTATGCCTACATTCCTTAATTATAGTTGTACTACAAAATTCTTCGTATTTAACCACATCATAACTCGATTTGGTGTCCCACAAGTTATTGTAACTTATCATGGCTCACACTTACAGAACTAGATGATGAGTGAATTGAGCACCAAGCTGAGTTTTCTCCATGAAAACTCATCCTCCTACTATCCTCAGAAGAATGGACAAGTTGAATCCATCAACAAATTCTTGGAGACCATGCTCCAACGTATGGTGGGAACAAACAAAACCTCTTGGCACTTGCAACTATTCTCCGCACTCTGGGCCTATCGAACTTCCATGAAAACTGCAACTAGATTCACACCATTCCAGTTGGTATATGACATAGAAGCGATGCTACCAATCAAATGTGAGATCCCTTATTTGAAACTTACCGTAGAACTCCTACCTCACACTTTTGCTGAAGATAAATGATTCATATATTTAACCAAGTTGGACAAAACTCGTCGTGATACTGCACCCATTAACAAGACCTATCAAAAATGAATGAAACATCAATATGAAACATCCGTTCAACCTCGGGCTCTTGCAGAAGGAGAATTGGTCCTAGTCTATGATCAAGATCACGACAAGCTGGGGGCAGGAAATCTAGAACCCATGTGGCACAAGCCTTATATCATAAAATGTGTGCTACACAGAGGTACCTATGAGTTAGTCGATTATGATGGAATATCTCTCAGTGAGCCTTGAAATGGGCTTTACCTCAAGAAGTACTATGCATAGAATATCTCAAATGTGTGCTTTGTACATTATTGTACTATATACTATTGACTTGGTGTGTATTTTCTTTTGCGTTCATGAGTTTTCTCTTAGCTTCTTATACTTTTCTTTGTGATTACATGCACAGATGAAATCACCCTTTTGTCAGTGTTTCATGGAAACCTTCACAAGAGACCTAGCTAAAGCATACACAAACAAAGCTTATCAAGAAAAGGAAGAGAGATAGAATATGAAGAATAAGAATCAATGTATATTATGATCTTTTCAATGAATGAGTGATATTCATTCATATAGACAATGACATCCTATCTTAGGAATGCATGCATAATAGTTATAATCTAAAATTAGAAGATATAAAATAGAACTAGTCAGTTAACTCCCACTAAACTTGTGTGCTCGAAAATATAAATTTCTCCAACACCCCCCCTGAACATCACTATGGATTAAAAAATGAGTCTCGGCTACTAGGCCATAATAGGTACTCATGTACAATGCAACTAGTGAACACTGAATAAAAATGAGGAAAGAGGGAAAACCACGTGGGAACCCCCCCCCCTCAAAATACAATGCATCAAAAGAAGAAAATGTAGCTTCTAGGAAACCATGTTCTTCACTGCAAGACGATCCCACAAATTCTGAAACTTCTTGATGCAGGAGCATCATCAGCAAAGCACGAGTGGAGGACAGCTCAGTGCACTAGCGTGCATCTTGAAGTGATAATTTTGAATTTAATAAGGCATATCACACAAACATCTGAAAAGATTGTAATTTATGAGCATCTTAAACGTTTTTGAGCTGGACGATCGCATGATATCGTTGGGGAATGTATTTTATTTTAATGTAGTATCTTAAAGTACAGATTCGATGTGTTTGCACTTATTTGTCTGTCTTGAAAATTTATCGTAATAAATCCTTAATTGTTGAATGATTTTATTTCGATAAGATAGCGCTAAGGTAGCTTGGAGGGAAAGCTTTATGAGCTCGTTTTGTATAAGTAAATGCATTGTTTCCCAAATGAGGTTGGTGATGAAGTAGAGGTTGCTAAACATCATTGTAGCTGATAGTTGTAGAGTTGTTGAAGAAGCATTGTATGAATCCATGTACATACCATTTGAATGAATATAACAAAGGAAGCATTGTTCCAAATGTTTGGTGTTACTATGTCTATGTGAATGAATGAATGGTAGGCTTTCTGTTTATTTACAATTCTTTGTTATTTCTTGTTCTTATGTTATAAATTCATTTACATGGTTGAATTTATGAATTTGTGAGACATTAGATAAGTTTCAATTGATTCTCTTCTACGAGCAAGTGCAAGTGTGCATATTGTCGCAAGGTGTGCGTTGACATAGTCTGTTTCGACTCAGAAGCTCAGAAGAGACAACGTGAAACTTTTGTATGCAAGGAGTGCATAAGAGTCCATAAGGTGTGCATTGACATAGTCTCTTTTGACTCAGAAAGTTCAATAGAGTTAGCTCGAAGGTGTGCATAGGCCGAAATGCACCCAAAGTCATATTGTTCAGAAGGAACAATTGAGTCATCTAAGGACTGTTGCAAGGAGTGCATAGTTGCCTATCAAAAGTTAAGTTGAAGGAAGCCTGTTACAAGGTGTGCACAAAGTCGATACTTGGATAAGTATCGAAGGAGTCATTTTGAGAAGTTTAGAGTGTTGAGAAGGAACAAGTCCAAGAGAGATAACTTGGAGCCTTGTATGCAAAGAGTGCATATTGTTTGCAAGGAGTGCATGACAGAGTCTTTTGAATAATAATCTCAAGAAGAGTAACCTAACAGTATTTGCAGAAGGGTGTGAATAACTATCGCAAGGTGTGCACAGTCATCCACAGAGGAGCTAATATATAGAGGAGGACCTGTTGCAAGGCATGCACAGGATAAAATTTGAATAAGTGTCAAAGAAAGCGCTCCAAGGAGAAATAGTTCAAGAAAGAAAAAGCTTAGGAGGGAGAGCAGCGAGAAATACTCAATAGAGAGAATCCCTTTAAGGTTTCCCAAAATTGACGAGCAAGATCCATCCAGGAGGGAGAGGGATCATTCCAGACCATCAGATCTAGGAAGTTACACAGAGGTTATCCATGGGGCCTTTTGACACTTCGTGGTTAAGAGTGTTTTGAAGTATTGTGAGAAGTAGGGTCATCGAAGGCATGAAATCGCGAAGTGATCCTAGCCGTTGGCTGCGAGGAGGATACGTGGAAGCAGATTGGAGAGTTCAGGGGATAGAGGTTTGGAGAATTTGTGTGGAGCAAGCACAATCTTCGCGAGGTCACCAAGGATGAAGTAGTCTGGAATGTCGGATCCAGGAGGACATGCGACAAAGATTTGTGTGTTTTGGTGGAAACACATTTCGAAAAGAAACAAGGGTGGAGGACATATTTCCACCGAAGCCAAAGTTGTGAACAAGACTGGCCTAAGGTTTTAGTCCACGGTCATATGAGAAGAAGAGCCTAGCCAGTGGAGCTAGCGTCTTCCAGTTAAAGCTACAAGAGGTGCTCGAAAATGGTTGTGCAGGTAATTCAAACCTATGAGGTAACAAAAGGGGGCCTGTGTAAGTTGTTTTAGGGTTTGATAGAGGCCCAAAAATCCAATTCGAATTAAGTGTTTTGAAGATCCTTGATCGAGAGGTAGCAGAATCCCCCAGGAGGGTAGGGGTACTACATCAAGTGGTATCACAACATAATTTTCTTGCAGACAACATGAAAAGGAGAGATGAAATAAAGAGGTAGTCTGATAACATCCAGTGGTATCAGATACATCAATTGGTAGCTCTATGTGAAGGAGAATGGTCAACATAATGCAACCTAGGAGACATGCATATCCACCTGTAGCAAATCGAGCGGTGGAAAGGGAGATGAGAGAACTTCGTGAAATATTGGATGCTATTTAGAAAACGCAAAGGAGAGCACCTGATGCTGGAGACGTCAGTGATGTATAAAGAGAAGAGGGGGAAATTGAAGAAGCTGTAATAGAGGATGCTGCGGAGGAACACTGGCTGAAAGCTGTTGTCAAATTGGGAGTTAGAGAAAATATAGATATCCCATTCTATGAAGGAAACTTAGATGTTGAGGAATTGATTTATTGGATAGGAGAAATGGACAAGTGTTTTGACTATGAAGAGGTCGATGAGGAGAAGAAGGTGAAACATGTTGTCACCATATTAAAGGGGCATGCAACACTATGGTGGGATGAACTGCAGGATGACAAAAGAAGAAAAGGTAAGAAAAGAATCAGGAGTTGGGATATAATGGTAGCCAATTTGAAAGCTAAATTCATACCCCATGCTTACTAGATAAATATTTTCAGGAGATTTCAAAACCTGAGACAGAAGGGAATGATAGTCAAGGACTACACATAAGAGTTCTATAGGCTAAACATCAGGGCTGGACACAGAGAAAGAGATGAGGAAAAGGTTGCTAGATATATCAATGGCCTGAGATATGAAATATAGGATGAAATCAACATGATGACAGTAAGAATAGTGGAGGATGCTTATTAGATTGCTCTAAAAGCATAAGAAAATTTGACCGGGAAGTAGAGTCAGTGAAGAAAAGGTAGAAGTCCACACAGAGGTAAGGGAATTGTCTATGACAAGGCACAAAATCCCAAGGTTTAGATTGAAAAACCACATAGTAACTATGAAAGAGGAGGAAGTTCCTGAGGAAGATAGAGTGGTGAAATAAATTATGTTCCTCGAGGAAGAGGAAGAGGTAGAGGAGGAGAAGTGAAGTGTCATGCATGTGGAAAGACAGGACACATGTCTTTGGAATGCCCCGAGAGGAAGAAATAAGGAGGAGGTGAAGCTCACATTTCAGAAGCACAGATGAAGAATGTTGAAGCAGAATGTGTAGAAGATAGAAAATATCTGATGATGAAGAAGGTTCTCTTGAAACCAGAGCTAGAGATTGAAAAAACAGTGCAAGGGAACAATTTGTTCAAAACTACTTGCAAGACTAAAGATAGAATATGCAAGGTGATAATTGACAGTGGGATCACTGATAACTTAGTATCCAAAGAGATGGTGGAGAAATTGGAGCCAAGGACAACTGCACATCTGACTCCGTATAAAGTCTCATGGTTGCAGAAAGGTCACCAGGTAACAGTAACTAAACAATGCCTAGTTGAATTTAAAATAGGAGGATATAGAGATGAGATGCTGTGTGATGTGATTCCCATGGATGTATGTCATGTTTTGTTGGGGAGACCATGGAATTTTGACAAGAATGTCATTCATTACGGGAGGAGGAATACTTATACTTTGGAGAAAAATGGTAGGACACACATGCTATTGCCAATAGAGGAGAAGAAAGTAAAGAAAGAAGCCAACAAAAGTATACTTCTCATGAGTGGGAAGGAACTCTTGAGTGAAGTAAAGAAGGAACACAAGATGCATTTTGATGTAGTGAGGAAGCCCAGAGTTGTCCTTACAATTATTTCTATGGGTGATCTGCCTGAAGAAATTCAGGAGCTGATGGAGAATTTTGCTGACATAGTAGTGGATGAGTTACCAAGCTCATTTTCACCCATCAGGAGTATCATCCATCACATTTATATAATACCAGGAGAAAGTCTACCAAACAAAGCAGCATACAGATTGACACCTCAAGAGAATGAGGAGGTAAAGAGATAAGTCCAAGATTTTATGGACAAAGGGTTAGTCAAAGAAAGCTTGAGTCCATGCGCAGTACCAACTGTGTTAAGTCTAAAGAAATATGGAGGATGGAGAATGTGTATAGACTCAAGAGCCATAAACAAAATCACCATTAGGTACAGATTTCCATTACCGAGGATGGATGACTTAATGGATTGTTTGAGTGGAGCAAGCTATTTTTCAATCATAGACTTGAAAAGTGGATATCACCAGATAATGATGAGAGAATGTGATGAGTGGAAAACAACCTTCAAGACAAATGAGGGGTTGTATGAATGGATTGTTATGCCGTTTGGCTTAACAAATGCCCCAAGTAATTTTATGAGGTTGATGAATGAGGTATTGAAATATTTTATTGGTAAGTTTGTGATTGTATATCTTGATGATATACTAGTCTTCAATAAAACTTAAGAAGAGCATTTGAGACATCTGGCATTAGTGATGAGAAGATTGTAGAAAGAAAAGCTGCTGATAAATCTGAAGAAATCCTCTTTTATGAAGACATAACTCATTTATTTGGGTTTTTTGATCTCTTCGAATGAATTGAAGATGGATCTAGAGAAGGTGAAAGTAGTCAAAGAATGGTCGTCGCCAAGAAGCATATTTGAGGTGAGAAGCTTCCATGGATTAGCAAGTTTCTATCAGAAGTTCATTAGAAATTTCAGTGGGATTGGTGCACAAATGATGGATACGGTGAAGAAGAGACATAAGTCTTTTAAGTGTATATAAGAAGCTGAGAAAATCTTCAATATATTGAAGGAGAAGATAACAGAACAACCGATTCTGGTCTTGCCAGATTTCAGAAAGATATTTCAAGTAAGATGTGATGCTAGTGGAGTTGCAATTGCAGCAGTCTTGATCCAAGATAATAGGCCCGTTGCATATTTCAGTGAGAATTTGAATGACACCAAGAGGAAATACTCCACATATGATAAATAATTTTATGCAATAATTCAAGCCTTAAAGAAATAGAGACACTATCTTGTTCCAAAATAATTTGTTTTTTATAGCGATAACCAGGCTTTACAATTCATAACCAGACATGAGAAGTTAAATCAAAGACATGCTAAGTGGATAGAGTTTATGCAAAATTTCACTTTTGTAATTAAATATATTTCTGGTAATGCTAACAAAATTTTTGATGCATTGAGCAGGAGATGTCTAATTCTACAGGAATTTCAAGTGAAAACCTTAGGGTTTCAACACCTTAAGGAGATGTATTGCGATGATCCATATTTTAAAGACGCAAATGAAGCATGTGCGAATCCTATGCTCAGAGACAGAAGCCAGTGGATAGAGTATCTGATTCAATATGGATTGTTGTTTAAAGGTTTCCAATTGTGCATACCAAAGTGCTCAATGAGAGAAAATCTGTTGAAATAAAAACATAGTGGGGGTCTAGCTGGACATTTTGGCCATGAAATTTTTTTTGCACAATTGAACCATTCATACTATTGGCCAGGTATGAGAGAAGACGTGAAGAAGTTTGTGAATAGATGTAAGATTTTCCAGTATGAAAAAGGAAAGAAACAAAACACTGGGTTGTATCAACCATTGCCTATTCCAGAGAGGCCTTGGGATGAAACAAGCATGGATTTCATGTTTGGTTTTCCAAGAACACAAAGAGGAAGCGATTCCATATTTTTGGTAGTTGATAGATTCTCAAATATGGAACACTTATGCCATGCCAGAAAAAGTCTAGTGATGCAACGCATATTGAAAATTTGTTTTTCAAGGAAGTTGTGAGACTTCATGGGTTTCCCAAGAGTATTGTCTCAGACAGAGATACCAAATTGGTTGGTCATTTCTGGAGAACATTGTGGTAGAATATGGGAACAAAACTATCTTTTAGTTCTACATATCACCCTCAAACGGATGGACAGACTGAGGTGGTAAATTAGAGTTTAAGAGATTTGTTGAGAAGTTTGGTCACTGAACATCATAGCCAGTGGGATAAAATTATGTCACAAACAGAGTTTGCATACAATGACTTAGTAAGAAAGAGTACAGGAAAGAGCCCATTCCAGATAGTATATGGGATGAATCCAAGAGGATTATCAGAGTTGATAGATATGGAGTAGAATGAACTCAGAAGCGCCAGAGTAGAAGACTTCTCTACAGAAATGCAGAAGCTTCATAATCAGATCAAAGAGAAGTTGCAGAGGAGAATCAATGAATATAAACACAGAGTTGATCAACATAGAAGAGAAATTCAATTTGAAGTGGGAGATCAAGTTCTAGCACATCTCAGAAAGGAAAGGTTCCCAAGAGGAACATATAATAAGCTGAAGCTGAAGAAGATAGGGTTGTGTAAGATCCTAAGAAAATTTGATGAAAATGTTTATGAGATAGAGATGCCAGAGGACGTGGGTATATCACCCATATTCAACATTTTAGACTTGTATCCTTACAGGGAAGATGACATTGGACGATTAGAAGATCAGAAAGAGATTCAATGGGAAAAGGAGATGCATGTAGTATAAAATCCATAGATGGAGAAGATCATAGATCAAAGAACTGGTAAGAAGACATGTTTTGAGTATTTGGTAAAGTGGAAAGGACACCTGATAGAAGATGCCAGTTGGGTAAATGAAGCAGACATTTAGAAGCATGGAAAGTCAATGTAGGAACTAATGGATAGGAGTCCATGAAAGTTTTGTACAGAGGAGTATGATGTAGGAGCATCATCATCAAAGCACGACTGGAGGACATCTCAATGCACTATCGCACATTTTGAAGTGACAATTTTGAATTTAAGAAGGAATATCATGCAAACATCTGAAAAGATTGTAATTTATGAACATATTAAATGCTTTTGAGCTGGACAATCGCGTGAGATCATTGGGGAATGCATTTTATTTTAATGTAGTATCTTGCAATAAAGATTTGATGCATTTTCACTTATCTGTCTATCTCGAACATTTATTGTAATAAATCCTTAGTAGATGAATGCTTTTATTTCGATAAGATAGCGCTAAGGTAGCTTGGAGGGAAATCTCTATGAGCTCATTTTGTATAAGTAAATGTATTGTTGCCCAAATGAGGTTGTTGATGAAGTAGAGGTTGCTAAACATCATTGTAGCTGATAGTTGTAGAGTTTCTGAAGAAGCATTGTATGAATACATGTACATACCATTTGAATGAATATAACAGAGGAAGCATTGTTCCAAATGTTTGGTGTTACTGTATCTATCTGAATGAATGAATGGTAGGCTTTCCGTTTATTTTCAATTCTCTGTTATTTCTTGTTCTTATGTTATGAATGCATTTACATGGTTTAATGTATGAATTTGTGAGACATTAGATAAGTTTCAATAGTTTCTCTTCTACGAGCAAGTGAAAGTGTGCATATTGTCTGCAAGGTGTGCATTGATAGAGTCTATTTCGACTTAGAAGCTCAGAAGAGACAACGTGAAACTTTTGTATGCAAGGAGTGCATAAGAGTCCGCAAGGTGTGCATCGACAGAGTCTATTTTGACTCATAAAGTTCAACAGAGTTAGCTCGAAGGTGTGCGTAGGCCGAAACACACCCAGAGTCATATTATTCAGAAGGAAAAATTGAGTTGTCTGAGGATTGTTGCAAGGAGTGCACAGTCACCTGTCAAAATTTAAGTTGAAGGAATCCTGTTACAAGGTGTGTGCAGAGTCGATACTTGGCTAAGTATCAAATGAGTCATTATGAGAAGTTCAGAGTTTCGAGAAGGAATAAGTCGAAGAGAGATAACTTGGAGCCTTGTATGTAGAGAGTGAATATTGTCCACAAGGAGTGTGTGATAGAGTCTTTTGACTCATAATCTCAAGAAGAGTAACCTATGAGTATTTGTAGAAGGGTGTGAAGAACTGTCACAAGGTGTGCGCAGTCGTCCACAGAGGAGCTAACTTGTGGAGGAGGACCTGTTGCAAGGCATGCATAGGATAAAATACAACTAAGTGTTGAAGAAAATGCTCCAAGGAGAAAAAGTTCGAGAAAGAACTAGCTCAGGAGGGAGAGTGATGATAAATCTTCAATAGGGAGGAGCCATTTAAGGTTTCTCAAAATTGACGAGCAATATCCGTCTAAGAGGGAGCGATATCATTCCATACCGTCAGATCTAGGAAGTTACATTGAGGTTATCCATGGAGCCTTTCAAAATTTCATGGTTCAAAGTGTTTTGAAGTATTGTGAGAAGCGGAGTCGTTGAAGGCGCGAACTCACAAAGTGATCCTAGCTGTTGAATGTGAGGAGGATATGTGGTAGCAGATTGGAGAGTTCGGGGGATAGAGGTTCAAAGAATTTGCGTGGAGAAAGCACAATCTTCGCGAGGTCGCGAAGGCCGATAATCTGGACTGTCGGATCCAGGAGGACACGCGACAAAGATCCATGTGTTTCGGAAGAAACATATTTTGGAAGGAAACAAGGGTGGAGGATGTAAAGTCGCCAAAGCCAAAGTTGCAAAGAGGACTGGCCCAAGGTTTTATCCTACGGTCAGATGAGAAGAAGAGCCTAGCCAGTGGAGCTAGTGCCTGCCAATTAAAGTTACCAAAGGTGCTCGAAAACGATTGTGCGGGTAATTCAAACCTGCGAGGTAACAAAAGGGGGCCTGTGTAAGTTGTTTCAGGGTCTGCTATAGGCCCAAAAATACAATTCGAAATAAGTGTTTTGAAGAAGATCCTTTATCGAGAGGTCGTAGAATACCCTAGGAGGGTAGGGGTATTGCATCACTTATGCCCACTGAAAGTCTTCGTGAAGATGTAGAAATATTTATGGATTTGATGAAGTCCTTTGGAAACCTGTCTAGCCTTGTACCTGTTGATCCTGTGGACCCATATGCACTTGAAAATATTCCTTTCTAGTGGAAGTGGAACCATATGAGAAGTCTGATTCTTTAGTAGTGACTCATACTCCTTTTGCATGGCTTCTTTCCATAATGGATTTCCCACAGCCTCACTGTAGAGCTGCGGATCATAAGATTGAACCATATAGCAATGCATGGGCATCGCTGGTTTAGAAGATGAAAGTACATGAGAAGGCTCCTCATGTTGAGATCGAGTCCTCCTCGAATCCAATGAATTCCATGCAAGGATACCTTCTACTTGAAGTGTGAACTATTCCTTCTTGAGCATCTGCTGAATCTTCAACGCTGGCTTCTTATCTAGATGTACTACCTGCTTATTTCCATGTACATAATCTGAGTGTATGGAATCGTCTTTGATTTCTGAAACTGATGGAAGCACAAGAGTATATGCATGTCGCATTGGTGGTGCATGCAAAGTGTTGGGGTCCTATAATCTTAGGTGACTTGTTTCTTCAGCTATATATTTGGCATTGCTCTCGTGATGAAGACATTTGGCTTGCTGGGCTCGATTGATTTCACTTTCTCCCTCCATCCATTTCGCCCAATATTTCATCACCTTGTCGCACCCTTCACGCCCTTGCCCTCCATTTTTTCACCCCTCCACCGTTTTCGTCCCTACATGAATAAACAAGCTTAGGATAAAAAAAATTAGGTTAATAATAAATGTTAGTGGCATTTTTTAATACTAATTAGCGTAATAAAGTTAATTTAATTAGATTAGTGTAGTTAGATTAGCAAAACTAGGTTAGGGTTGTTAATAATAAGTTAATTACTAATTAATTAAAACCTAGGCTCGTAACTAATTAACAATAATTAATTAAATTGTTAGCCATTACGTTAGTGTATTAGAATTAAACATTAATTTAAAATTAAATAAAACATAATAAAAATAACAAACAAATAAAAAAATAATACATATAATAAACATATTTAAAACATCAACGAAACAATAATATAATAAATAAAATAAAAACAATATAAAACACAAAACATATAAAACAAAAAGTAAATAAATGAAAACACATAATAAACATTAAAATAAAACAAATAAAACAAAATACAAACAAAAAACAAAAAAAAAAACAAAAAAAAAATTAAAATAAAATAAAATAAAATAAAATAAAATAAAACTAAAACTATCCTAAGTTTAAAACCCACACATATTTCCCCATATATCGGACCCCCCCCCCTTACGTCACTCAACCAAAAGGGGGTCTGATATGAAAAATCACCAGAGGACACTTGTCACCATCCGGTGAACTCGGACCCCCCCTCTAATACCACTTACCACCCCAGGGGTGTCTGAAAACCACTCTCCCTCCTCCAAAACCGCCTTCCCCAAAATAACAAAAAAAATTGTTTTCGCCAGTTTTGACCACCTGTTTTTCGAGAGCGATTCTGGGAAAACCAGAAGGAATTTTGGAAAAACGAGAGATGTTTTTCTCCAAAAATGGATTAAGAACAAAAATCGCTCTTAGGTTTTGCACATGTATATGGTGGCTGTTTCAGAGAGATGGAGATGAATTTGGGAAAAACGAACGAGGTTTTTTCTCAAGAAGGACTCATATACAATAACCTCTTTCAATATTTACACATCTATCATATTTTTGGAGATATGAATGTCTGAGTTGACCCCTATTTTCAGCAGTCCAACCCATCTTTCATGGCAGGCAGTTCAAAATCTTCAGGGATTTGTTTCTATTTTTAGACAGTTGCTGATTTCGACCTCCTGAGCCTGGGGGAGAGTCTGTCCTATATATTTTTATAATTCAAATGTAAAAGGGTTGATCAGTTTGGAACCTGTTAAAGAAATAAAACAATGATCATTGTTGTAATCTTCCCATAGAGCCACAGTTCTTCAATCCAATTATACAATTGCAGCAGTTACATGATTCATGTGTCAATATTGGTGGTGAAGTGTTTTCTGTCATCATAATTTGTTTCCATTGTGATCATTAGGTTTTCATTTTCTAATCATTAAAGGGAAGTTAACGAACATAATTTGTCTAGTGCACTCTGTTTATATATATGTTCTTCATTTGAAGTTAAGTAAATAAATTCTTGATTGCTTCTTTGCTAAGCGGACCCACACATATCTTTCTGTCTTTTCATCTCATTTGATCTTAAAAGAATCCAACAAGAATGCCTACCTTGCCCTGCAGGGCTGTCTGTATAACTGACCCTTGATTGAAGTTGGCCTCTTTGACTGCATTGCCCAATGGCCTTTCCTTCCTGTTCCGACCAACAATCTAAAACCAAACCCTCTACTAACATAACTAGCCTAAGATTCCCAACAAACAAAGCTAGATCAGACAGAGAGAGCCCTCTCTGAGTCTTGGAGGGATAGATCCATGACTCCAAGTGGTTTGATGTTACCTCAGTGATTGCCTCCATAACCTTGGACAATTACAGAGTGCTAACATAGTGGTGACCATACTGGGGATCCTTTCTTAGAAAGCATTTCAAGTTCCAGATCTGATTACTGATGGTGGATAGTGAACAAACACAAGAAGGCCGAATCATCCACCTGGCGACTCCAAATCAACTCTAGATTAGTTCCAATTCAAAGACTCCACTGGAGGAAGAACCTGAAACATGACCAAACCATATGAAAAGATCAGGTATTTAAGATGGAAGATTATTTAAGATATGATAGGTTTTATTTTTAATTATTTATTCCCTTCTCATGATCCCGATCCAAATCATACTGCCAAAATTTATGAAGAGCATGTTCAACCTAATGATCCTCAGGAGGTTAATCCTAGTGTTACAATCCCTGTACATACTCCTACACCTGTAAAAATCCGATATATGTACAACCCTCTTGTCTTACCTCCCATACTCCATGATTTCCTTGCCATTTACTTCCAATATCTTCACAAATTTGATGGAGAATATGGCTACATCACTGCTGAAAAACACATTCAAGGTTTTGAAAATTATCTTGACCTTTTTGAGGTGGAAAAAAGTGATTTTAGTATTAGGCTTTTTGCTTTATCTTTGCAAAGTAGAGATAATAAATGGTATAAAGATCTGCCAGCTGCAACCATCAGTGATCTCAATCAGTTTGTGAAAGTTTTCTTGGATCAATGGGTGATGAAGAGGAATCCCTTCCTCATTTTGGAAGAATATAATCACTTGATATAGACATGATTAGGCAATCTCTTTAATGGTTTTTTTCAACAAGAGTCTCATTTCAAAGTTCAGCAGAAAATTTGCAGCCATCTCAAGAACTGTATAATGAGGTAAAAAACATATGTGTCATGCCCAATTATGACCATAAATTTGTCGAAAGTCAAGTAATAGGTCGTGTTTTTCCTAATCCCATAAAAGAATACATGGAATATGTTTTCAACTTAAATGATCAATCATGTCTTTAGCAATGGACATTACACTTTGCAGTTTTCTCTCTGTGGACAAAAGGCGAAGATGTCCTTTTGATTATGCTGACAAGCAGTCAAGCAATCCACTTGTTTCAGCATCTACTTGACTGTCTTCATTGGCATTTTTGTATTGTTTGATTCAACATGATTTTCAGTAGTATAGGGTAGGTAGCAGTGTGTAAATAAGCTCAGATCTTTGAGCATCCCTTTCAAAAAAATTTCAATTTCAAATTTCAGTCTTCAGTTTGATTTGGTTTTAGTTGAAAGATCAGAACAAGTGTAGGTTGCGGAATAAAGTTTTGGGATCATCCCAATGGATAAAGCACTGATATGCATGTTAAAAAATTATATGGTTCTTGTCACCTCTTGAAAGAGCTGTCATTCCCAGGTGGAGCCTATGTTGGGGTCCTATAATCATAGGTGACTTGTTTCTTCAACTATCTATTTGACATTGCTCTCGTGATGAAGTGTAACATACCCACTACCATTAATCAAAATTTTTCGTTGTTTTCTCAGTAATGAGAATTCCTGGAGTCCTACAGGGATCTAGTGCAGGTTAGTTCTTCCCAGTTCACCTCCCTGTGATCGTGGGTTAGGACCACATGTCAAACAAACCGGGTGCCTTTCACAACTTGCGACCTCACGAGTCGTGAATCAAAGGCCCTCGAATTTTCTTCATAGATTACCGATACCCGAAATCATGAAATGGGTATAGCTCACGTTCTTAGTTAGCACCCTCCCCACCTGTAACCGTGGCTAGGCTTAAACGTCAGCGCCTCTCACAACTCGCACCCTCATGAGTTTGTAAGTCGAACTCTCGTGCTCTCCTGTTGCGATCTCCCGAGACACGATAGGGCAATCATAGCATTGACTCCCTTTTCTAGGCGAATCCGTGTCCACCTGTCAGTCATGCGGACCCTACCTTGAGGTTTTCCAGGCATCCTCCCGTTCTCGGCTCTCGGCACCTTGCTACTCGCGACTTGGAGCATCCAAACATTGGACTCTTACCTCGCGAACCTCCGAGGTAGCGAGAGTCTTGGATCTCTGCCACTTGTCCTCCCCGGATGGACGGTTCTGGTTGTCTCGTGGCTTCGCTACTCGCGACCTGAAGCCTCCAAACTTTGGGCTCTTGACTCACGAACCTACGAGGTAGCGAGATCCTTGGATCTCTGCCACCTGTCCTCTTCGAATGGACGGTCCTGATTATCTTGTGGCTTCGCTGCTTCGCGACCTCGTGTCTTGTGAATTTTAACACCGAGTACTTGGGCGTTCACCCTACAAGCTCCCGAGTTCACGAGATCTTCTCGATCTCCGCCACTTGTCCTCCCCAAATGGGCGGTTCGCAGCCTCTCGCCACTTCGCCGTTTCGCGACCTCGCGTCTCGTGGATTTTAACACCCAACACTTGGGCTCTTACTTCGCGAATCCTAGAGGTAGCGAGATCCCTGGATCTCCGACAGCTCTCCTCGACTATGGATGGCTCAGATCCTCTCGTGGCCTCGCCACTCATGATATAGAGCATCCAACTTTGGGCTCTTAACTTCGTGAACCTCCGAGGTAGTGAGATCCCTTGGATATCTGCCACCTATCCTCCTCGGATGGATGGCTCGGGTCATCTTGTGGCCTCGCCACTCGCGATATAGAGCATCCAACTTTGGGCTCTTAATTTCGCAAACCTCCGAGGTAGCGAGATCCCTTGGATCTCTGCCACTTGTCCTCCTCGGATAGACGGCTCGGATCCTTTTTGCCCCTATCCACAAGGGCTTAACCCTCATTTATCTCCCTATAGATCTGACGACTATCGGGTTCCCTAGCTAAGATCTGATGGTTCAGATCAGTCCCGATGTCGCGCCCTTTCTTACTGCTCTTTGGACATGGACAGACCAACGGTCCAGGTGTTCTCATGGAGTCTGGGTTCTACGATTCGGATTTCCTCGCTATTCACGAAGATAGAGGAAAGATTGGTTAAGGCAAATTACGCCCTCGCTCATTCCTTCGATTTATCAGTCGTGAATGATCGCAGATTTCCCGACAGAATCTCATCCATTGATCTATACTTATCCTTACGCTGCCACTTCGGGATTTTAAGAGGGTCATTCTTCTTCACACAGGGTTGTTAAGACTTGCACATTTACGCCCTTTCTACTAGTTCTTGGTGAACCTTTCTAAGGCGGAAATCTTCGTGAATAGGTCTATTCCTGGGTATTCCTGGATACAGATAAGGGAAACAATTTCCCAAGAACGGGCTGGATACCTGACTTAGTTCAACCTGGGCAAGATTAGATTCATTTTCATCAATGTAAGTCATGCATGGCTTCCTCTATTACGAGCATATGTCCATTAGTTATTATCAAACACTGCACAGACATTCTTACACAGAGATCATACATAATTTCACAGTCCTAGGACATGTACACACACACATATATATATATATCATTCTATAAATTTCAAGATACAAATATGTAAAAACACTTATCCGAAATAACACCAGAAATGGTGCAACTGCTGAGAGGGGTGCTCGTTTCCACCCAGCTGTAGGCTCAGCGACTCCCAACGGATTTACCACTAGCCACCCCCAAGCTGAGACCACGATGTTCTGAGACTGCGTCTCCCTGTCTGCCAGTGACCAGGAGCGAAGGTTGCAATCCTTCCTCTCTGCTATCATTCACTCTGCATAATGCCATAGTTCGCCTCGTGTCCACACCCTCAATCATTTCTGCCATACGCCTTATCCTCTCGCGAGGTTACATGTGGCACGATTACCCTCGCGTCGATCAGGCCTGACAACTCTACGGATGGGCGGTTCACCATCCCATCCCTCATCAAGCCATCCGCCTACCAGCCTGCAAGGCATTGAATTTCAGGGCCAGCGAGCTGCTTTTGGTTCCCCGGGCCAGTGGAGTACAAATACGATATTTAATTCTCGGTGGAAGTTAACGCCACCTTTTCAGGTACCTTCCACCACCATCATGGTCTCTTTTATGCACATCCCCTCATCAATAGTCCTGCAATAAATTCAGAATGTTATTCACATTCATTGACCTCTTTATGTAGGTCCATTTACATCACATGTTCATACTTATGAGTTTTCCATAGTCCTCGACCAGTCTAGTTATATTTACAAACTGCGGGAAACAGGGTGTTACAATTCCTTCCCCCTTAAAAAGGAACACCGTCCTCGATGTTCTTAGCTACTAACATGAATTACATGTATAGGAGTAAACAAAATCGGATATGCCTGTCTCATGGCATCCTCTATTTCCCATGTAGCCTCATCTGGGCCAAAATGTTTCCATTGCACCTTGACTTGTGCAATGGTTCTGTTTCGAAGCTAGGTTTCCTTTCTGTCCAGTATGCATTGGAGTTCTGGTATAAATTCTCCCTCTGTTTCCACCTAGATCACAGACCAGTCAATTATATGATTAGTGTCATGTACATATTTCTTTAATAATGAAACATGGAAAACATTTTGTGCTTTTACTGTGGGAGGAAGTGCTAGCCGATAGGCTACAGGTCCCACTCTGTCTAGAACCTCAAAGGGTCCACAATACCGGGGTGTCAACTTGGCACAAGCTCCCATTTTCAGCGAACTCCTTCTGGGCTTAATTCTGAGATATACATGGTCTCCTATGTTGAACTATCTTGGAGTTCTCTTTTGATCAACATAACTTTTCTGTCGGTTCTGAGCGACCTTCAGATTTTGTTTTATCTGAGCTACTTGCTGTTCCATTTCTTTCAACATATCAGGTCCAAAAGAAATCCTATCTACAGGATTACTCCAGCTGACTGGAGTATTACACTGTCTACCATAGAGGACCTCGAATGGACTCATCTTTAAGGATGTTTGATAACCGTTGTTGTAGGCGAATTCTACCAATGGCAGGTAGTCTTCCCATTTCCTGAGTTGATGCATTACATGCATCCTTAACATATCCTCTAATATCTGATTCACTCTTTCTGTCTGTCCATCGGTTTGAGGGTGATAGGTGGTGCTAAACAACAGCTTGGTCTCCAAACCCGCCATTAGTGATTTCCAGAAATTGGAAGTGAACTTTGTGTCTCTGTCAGATATTATCTCCCTCGGCATGCCGTGCATTCAGAACACCTCTTTCATGAATACTTGTGCGATATCTATCGCCTTGCAGGTCGATTTGATGGGAATGAAATGAGCAGACTTGCTCAGTTTATCCATCACCACCATTATGGCGTCATTCTGTTTGGTCGAAGTTGGTAATCCAGTGATAAAATCCATGGAGATGGTTTCCCATTTCCATTCTGGGATGGGTAAAGGGTGTAATAGTCCTGCTGGGTGTTGATGTTCTACTTTAACCTATTGGAATTCTATGCATTGGGCCAAATATTTGGCTACTTCCTTCTTCAATCTCGGCCAATAAAATTGTTTTCGGGTGGCAGTAATCATTTTCTGGTATCCTGGGTGACCAGTGTAGGGTCTTTTATGTAGTTCATCCATGATGAACCTCTTCAAGTCATCACAATTGGGAATGTATAGTCTATCTCTGTAGATGAGCAGACCTCCTTCGATCATCTGATAGCCTTCATATTTTGCTCCAGTGGGTTCTTGTTGTAGGTACAAGGTCACATTTCGGACGAGGGGATCTGTTTCTTGTGCCTCTTTGACTCTGTTCTTGACATCTGTCTCACAAGTACTCACCGCTGCTAGGTGAATTGTTCTCATGCTTCTGCTAAGGGCATCGACCACCCTATTCTCCTTCCCTTTGATGTGTTTGATTTCAAAATCAAATTCACTAAGGAGGGCCATCCATCTAGATTTTCTAGCATTGAGCTTGGGTTGATCAAACAAATACCGTAATCCACAGTGATCTG
This sequence comes from Picea engelmannii, assembly GCA_009831015.1. Taxonomy (NCBI): domain Eukaryota; kingdom Viridiplantae; phylum Streptophyta; class Pinopsida; order Pinales; family Pinaceae; genus Picea; species Picea engelmannii. The sequence continues at coordinate 788,138 of ML783345.1, read as the reverse complement.
TCATAAGCACAAACTTCCTTCCCAGGAGGTAATGCCTCCACATTTTCAAGGCATGCACTATGGCAGCCAGTTCTAGATCATGAGTCACGTAGTTGACTTCATGCTCATTCAATTTTCGGGATTCATAGCAGATGACCTTTCCTTCCTGCATAAGGACTCCTCCGAGCCCTTCCTTACAGACATCTGTGCACACAAGGAAGTCAGTTTCTGGGTCAGCTATTTTCAACACGGGTGCATGGGTTAGTAGGTGTTTCAAGGTTAGAAATCTTTCTTCACATTGCTGTGTCCACATAAAGTTTGTTCCCTTCTTCTGAAGGGCAGTGATTGGACAACCAATCTTGGAGAAGTCTTTTATAAATCTCCTATAGTATCCCGCCAATCCCATAAAGGATCTAATGTCTGAGACATCCTTTGGGGTAGGCCATTCCATGATAGACCTGATCTTGTCAGGGTCTACTGCTACCCCTTCCTTGGACAGAACATGTCCCAAGTAGTGTATTTGCTTCTGAAAGAAGTCACACTTGTTGAATTTAGCATAGAGCTGATGCTCTCTTAGCACTTGTAGCACAAGTCTAAGATGCTCTTCATGTTCTTCTCTATTCTTAGAGTAGATTAAGATATCATAAATAAAAACTAGTACAAATTTATCTAGAAATTTACTGAGTACATTGTTCATTAAGCACATGAAAGTAGCAGGGGCCTTGGTTAACCCGAAGGGTACCACCACAAACTCATAATGACCATACCGTGTCTGGAAAGCGGTTTTATGGATGTCTTCACCCTTGATTCGGACTTGATGGTATCCTGACCTCAAGTCGATCTTTGAGAAAATAGACACACCTCCCAACTGATCGAATAGATCATTGATCCTGGGAAAGGGGTATTTGTTCTTTATGGTTACTTTATTAACTTGTCTGTAATCTATACACAGTCTAAGGGTGCTATCCTTCTTTTTCACAAACAAGACCGGTGCTCCCCAGGGGGACA
>ML783345.1:772524-782804 GCA_009831015.1 Picea engelmannii | reverse complement strand
TATATATATATATATCATTCTATAAATTTCAAGATACAAATATGTAAAAACACTTATCCAAAATAACACCAGAAATGGTGCAACTGCTGAGAGGGGTGCTCGTTTCCACCCAACCGTAGGCTCAGCGACTCCCAACGGATTTACCACTAGCCACCCCTGAGCTGAGACCACGATGTTCTGAGACTGCGTCTCCCTGTCTGCCAGTGACCAGGAGCGAAGGTTGCAATCCTTCCTCTCTTCTATCACTCACTCTGCGTAATGCCAAAGTTCCCCTCGCGTCCACACCCTCAATCGTTTCTGCCATACGCCTTATCCTCTCGCGAGGTTGCGTGTGGCACGATTACCCTCGCGCCAATCAGGCCTGACGGCTCTACGGATGGGTGGTTCACCATCCCATCCCTCATCAAGCCATCCGCCTACCAGCCTGCGAGGCATTGAATTTCTGGGCCAGTGAGCCGCTTTTGGTTCCCCGGGCCAGTGGAGTCTAAATACGGTACTTAATTCTCGGTGGAAGTTAACGTCACCTTTTCAGGTGCCTTCCACCACCATCGTGGTCTCTTTTCTGCACATCCCCTCATCAACAGTCCTGCAATAAATTCAGAATGTTATTCACATTGATTGACCTCTTTCTGTAGGTCCATTTACATCACATGTTCATACTTATGAGTTTGCCATAGTCCTCGGCCAGTCTAGTTATATTTACAAACTGGGGAAACAAGGTGTTACATGAAGACATCCGACTTACTGGGCTTGGTTGATTTCACTTTCTGCCTCCATCCATTTCTCCCAATCCTTCATCACCCTGCCACACCCTTCATGCCCTCGCCCTCCATTTTTCACCCCTCCACCGTTTTCGTCCCTACATGAATAAACAAGCTTAGGATAAAAAATATTAGGTTAATAATAAATGTTAGTGGCATTTTTTAATACTAATTGGCATAATAAAGTTAATTTAATTAGATTAGTGTAGTTAGATTAGAAAAACTAGGCTAGCGTTGTTAATAATAAGTTAATTACTAATTAAATAATAATTAATTATTAATTAATTAAAACCTAGGCTTGTAACTAATTAACAATAATTAATTAAATTGTTAGCCATTAGGTTAGTGTATTAGAATTAAACATTAACTTAAAATTAAATAAAACGTAATAAAATAAACACCAAATAAAAAAATAATACATATAATAAACATATATAAAACATAAACGAAACACTAATATAATAAATAAAATAAAAACAATATAAAACACAAAACCCATAAAACAAAAAGTAAATAAATAAAAACACTTAATAAACATTAAAATAAAACAAATAAAACATAATGCAAACAAAAAACAAAAATTAAAAAACAAAAATAAAAAAACAAAAACTAATTAAAAAAAATTAAAATAAAACTAAAACCATCCTAAGTTTAAAACCCACACATATTTCCCCATATATCAACCCCCCCCCCTTACGTCACTCAACCAAAAGGGGGGTTTGATATACAAAACCACCATAGGACACTTGTCACCATCAGGTGAACTCAGACCCACCATAATACGACTTACCACCCTAGGGGGGGTCCAAAAACCACTCTCCCTATTCCAAAATCGCCTTCCCCAAAATAACAAAAAAAACTGTTTTCGCTAGTTTTGACCACCTGTTTTCCGAGAGCGATTACAGGCAAACCAGAAGGAATTTTGAAAAACTGAGAGAAATTTTTCTGCACCACTGGCTGAAGAACAAAAAAATATCTTAGGTTTTTCATAGGTATTAGGGATTGGGAGAATCGAAGCCATCTCTAAGCACCATTTTTTAGTTTTCCAGTTTTCCTGATCTTGTCATGTTTTTGCAGTGGCTATTTCAGAGAGATGGAGATGAATTTGGGAAAACCGAAAGAGGTTTTTTCTCAGGACAAACTCATCTACAATAACCTCTTTAATTTTTGACACATATGTCATATTTTGGGAGATACAAATGTCTGAGTTGACCCCTATTTTGAACAGTCCGACCCATCTTTCATGGCAGACAATTCAAAATCTTCAGGGATTTGTTTCTATTTTTGGCTAGTTTTTGATTTTGACCTTCTGAGGCTCGGGGAGACTCTATCCTATATATTTTTATAATTCAAATGTAAAAGGGTTGATTAGTTTGGAACCTGTTAAGGAAATAAAATAATAATCATTGTTGTAATCATCCCATAGAGCCACAATTCGTCAATCCAATTATACAATTGCAACAGTTACATGATTCATGTGTCAATCTTGGTGGTGAAGTGGTTTCTGTCATCATAATTTGTTTCCATTGTGATCATTATGTTTTCATTTTCTAATCATTAAAGGGAATTTAACGAACATAATTTGTTTGGTGCACTCTGTTTCTGGTCTTTTGATGATATATATGTTCTTCATCTGAAGTTAAGTAAATAAATTCTTGATTGCTTCTTTGCTCAACAAACCCTCGCATCTCTTTCCATCTTTTCATCTCATTTGATCTTAAAAGAATCCAACAAGAATGCCTACCTTTCCCTATAGGGTTGTCTGTATAACTGACCCTTAATTGAATTTGGCCTCTTTGACTCCATTTCCAATGGCCTTTCCTTCCCGTTCCAACCAAAAATCTAAAACCAAACCCTGTACTATCATAAATAGCCTAATATTCCCAACAAACAAAGCTAGATCAGACAGAGAGAGCCATCTCTGAGTATTGTAGGGCTAGATCCAGGACTCCAACTGGTTTGATGTTACCTCAATGATTGCCTCCATAGCCTTGGGAAATTACAGAATGCTAACACAAAGTACTCTCCTTATGTGTAAGTAGAAAATATGAGTCATCACTAGAAAACTTAGTGAATTTATACAACCTTGAATTGTGATCCACCTCACCAATTGCAATGATGGAATTATCATGCATGTCAATTACTGAAACTAAATTTGATGTAAATTCAACCTTTTGACCTTTCTGAGTGATCTTATAAACTGAGAGAAGATTCATAGAAAGATTTGGAACATGTTAAACATTCTCAAAACTGACATTGTGGTGTTCCACTCTCCCTTCTCCTGCTAATTCTTTTAGAGTATCATCCCCCATGAGAATAGGGGGTCTTGAGCATGGACTCGAAGAAGATAAAACTTCCTCTTTCACTGCCATATGATTGTATGCACCATAATCTATAATCCATGAATCATATGAGGAATTAATTGCAACAAGAGCATCCTGATTACCTTTCTTAGGCGCATGGTTTTCTTCCTTCTTCTTCTTGGCTCCTTCAGGAATGAAGTCTCCAAGGTTATTCTTTTGAACCACCTGTGTCATAAGATTGATCTGCTTCTTCATGCATATGGATTCTTCATGATTCGGTTTATTGCAATAAGTGCACTGTTTTCCCTTGTTCTTCTTCCTAGAATCTAAAGAGTCTTTGGAACTTGAAGAATCGTTAAAGGGTTTGGAATATCCCTCCTTCTCATTCTGTTTCTCCTTATCGTTCATTTTGGATGATCCTTTTCCATCATGCATGGTTAGTGCATGTGCTTTGGTATCCTTCATGAGGCCCATCTGTATGAGTTTTGTTTTCTCTTGTGTGAGAGAGTCAATGAATTGATCCATCATAGGCATTTTCCTATTTGTTCCAAAAAGACATATGTCAGAATAGAAATTGGAGACATATACAACGTATTATGGTCCTAGCTTGGAAAATATTGTTAGAATAAGTTGTTTCTCTTGTGTAGACTTATCAATACCACATTCACCTAAGATCAATATCAAAGATTTAAATTTAGTAAAGAAATCTTGTATATTATCAAAACTTTTAGGGTCTAAGCTATTCAACTCTACCTCAAACATATGACCTCGCATCTCATCCTGCTTTCCAAAGAGTCCTTCCAAGGTGGTCCAGATCTCATCTGGAGTCTTGCATGCGGCAAGATGAAACCATAAATCAATGGAGATTAACTCAATAAGTAGTCATGTGTCCTCATCCTTACGGTTCACCCATTTGGTCTTCTCAAGCGTTGATGTAGGTTCTGTTTCTATCGCCATCATCAAATTATACAGTCTTTTTCTTTTGAGTTGGAATGCAGCCTTTGTATTCCATTAAAAATAGTTGTATGGTGTGAGTGTTATCACCAGACTTGATTGAATAATTTTCATCACCTCCATCCCTGTTATTGATTCTGAAAAGATCCTGAAAACCTAGATCGCGGATTATGAGATATGACAGACGGTTCTATGACAACTATAGATACGATAAAACAACTATATCTCCTAAAATATGATGTGGGTTTTGGAGATTTTTGGTGAGCATGAGAATCCCTATGTTATACGTCTCTGGTCAAAATTTCAGCCTGACCCATACCATAGATTTCAAGATATGGCTATTTTACTTTAGAACACCAATTTTCTAGAGGGCAACCTGAATCGTCACACCCTAAAGAAGGATACAATGCATCTATGTTGAATTGTTGCACCCTAGAGAAGGATAAAGTACGACGATTTTGAAAAACTAAATCGTCACACCCTGATGAAGAGTACAGTGTGACGATGTCGCACCTTGCCTGTGTATAGGCTGCAACAATTCCTGATTTTTTTTTCTTATGTGTGAGTGAGACTGTCGTACCCTAGCAATGGATATATTGCATCGATTCCAATTGTCGCACCTTTCGATAGGGATAGGTTGCAATGATGGCATAAACTAAGTTTAATCAATAATTAAATCCTATTTCTCTCTTCTCTGGCTTGGCTAGGTTTCTCCAAGCAGCTCGGCTCTGATACCATGTCAGTGCTTCATGGAAAACTTCACAGGAGACATAGCTAAAGCATACACAAACAGAGCTTATCAAGAAAAGGAAGAGAGATACAATATCAAGAATGAGAATCAATGTATATTATTATCTTTGCAATGAGTGAGTGATATTCACTCATATAGGCAATGACATCCTATCTTAGGAATGCATGCATAATAGTGATGGTCGAAAATTAGAAAGTCTAAAATAGAACTAGTCAATTAACTCCCACTGAGCTAGTGTGCCGAAAATAGAAATTTCTCCAACACCTTTCCCATATATTTTAGGTTTGTAGATGGCACAAGTCGACACACCCAGAACATTGCTTCTGTAGCTTGGGTCATCTACCATTCTAGCGAGTTAGTGAGTTCAGGAGGAATCTACCTCAGATTTGCGACCAATAATGTGGCAGAATATCATGTCGTCATCAGACTCTTAATCGAAGCCTCCTGCCTAGGTATAAATCAATTGATTATCAACCTAGAATCTCAAATCGTGATCCATCAACTTAATCGTGAGTACACTGTTTGAAACTCAGTTTTAATACGTCTCCACCTAAGGGTTCGTCGTCTCGAAAGATCGTTTGAATTTCTCCAGTATAGAAACATACCGAGAGAACTCAATACAAATTCGGATTCGTTAGCGAATTACATGTTGGATTGGTATCTTGCACATAGATAAAACATTTTGAAAACATAAATCATATGTACACAGAAAGATCACATAAGATAAAAATTGAAACATCTATAGGCACTGCAAAACTCATATATACATATATATATGCGTGATAGAATTTTTTCTTTTGAAAATGCATCATCAAAATGTACATAACGAGGCAAAAAACTGGGGCCTTCATGACCATAATATCATCATAAAGACTACAAAAATCAATTGAGGACCCTAATCATCCTCTTGTATGACATTGTTCTCTACATAGCACACTACTTCTCATGTCACCCGACAAAGAAAATGGTTGAGAATTTCGAGAACCCCAACTGTATGTCACTGCAAGTGTAGAGGCACATCTCGCCTCTTGAGGGGTCTGACACCCATCGTCAAACCCCAGAGGTTAATCTCTACCTCTCAGAGCCCTCCCACTGCAATTTTGTTCTCAACTACTTCCTCTGCGATGCCCCAATGTCGACATCTCCTACGGGCGTGATGCACCTCTGTCTGCATGATGAAAAAAATATAATTTAGATTCCTCATTGTACAACCCAAAAACATATAAAATAAAAAACACACAAAATGTATGTTGCAAGGTTATGTTTCGTACCCGATGCATCCCCTTGGATTCCCTCGGGAAGTACTAGGTCAACGCTACCTCTGAAATTGGGGAAATCCTCAATAACCACCAACTGTCTCCTACACCATGCGAAGAAGTCAGCACTGAATCTGAATGCTAAGGGATATTTCCCCAACCTAGGGGATAGGCTGGTCCACCTCTCCATACGAGGCTCAGTTAGAGGATGTGATATCAATGCTACCTTTCGCTGCATCTGAGGGACCCTCTCTAAGAAAAATGAAACTAGAAAGGAACCATATCCAAACTATTTATGTCTACCGGTCCTACATTTGGATATTTGTTCTTTGACATTTCTGAGGAACGCTGCACTCCAATTGAACAATCTGGGTTCTAAACAATGTAAGACATAATAGATCTGTGATTTATAAGCCAAGTGAGCACTATTGCTCCCCGCCAACTTGGTAATGGCAAATAGAATGGATCGAAGTGCTAAATCTCTCACATCCTTTATCATAACCCATCCACCCACCAACTGCAATCCTGGTATGCAATGCTTGACAACATATGCCTTAGTTGGTTTAGGAGTTTCCCGGTGTCTGGACAAGAGAATGGGTGCCCCTCTGCTCGAAATTTCTGTCAGAAAGTATAGATCATCTAGTTCGATCTCAAGCATGTGCAGTCCGATGCGGAACACTTTCTCAACGTCATAGCATAGACCAATCAAATACTCAAGCAGTAGTACTTCTTTTCTCATGTTTTGAAGCTTGAAGTGTTTGAGCAAACCACTGTTTCACAAGGCCTCCCTCGCTTGAGGGTCTTGGAGAGCGACAATATCATCAAAATCATGCTCACACTCCTTCCACTCTATCATGGCTAGCTATAGATGAAATATGCAAATACAACATTTAAATATTATTATTCAAACTATTATGGAGAAAAAATGCCTCTATTTAGCCAAAAAGTCAAAAGAATTTTGAGTTCTATGCCTAGCGCTCCCTCAAAACAACCTACAGAGCACTAGCGCTCCCTAGACATATGCACCAATGCGTTGAAATATCGGTTGGCACTCCACTCAATGCCTTGAGGGAGCGCCGATCTGGTTCGATGCTCTAGGGCTTCCTAAGGTTCCTAGAACACTCAAAACAAAGGTTACAATGCAGTAAAAAACCATGAAAATTGATGAGGAGGAAGAGATAACTAACCTGGTCTGGATGAATCTAGAAATGGTCGCGCACAACTCCCATAGTCGTCACTCAAAAAATGTTTCAAAGAGGTGGAAAATCCAAAATCTAGAGGAGAATGGTAAAAAAAAATGGTAAAATGCAATTTTGACCTATTTTGATATTTGATAGGTTCATTTTGATATTTTATCCTTATTATAAAGTCATTTTTTGGTTTTAATCATTTTTCCGAGCAGTTACTAATGCATTATTCCCATAACATTTTGTTTTTACAGGATTTCAAGCATCATCTTTTAGTCACCTTGTAACACTAATGAGCATAATCTTTGTTCTTTCTCGTGCTCAAAAATACATGAGAATGTAATCGAGTATACGTTTATCACTTTTCGGACTCGTAAAGGTTATATGAAAAAGGAAACCCCTCTAGTCATCTTTAAGTTCTTTTTAGACTCTCTAACTGTGAAACGATTTGCGAGTGATGTTACTTCCTTTCACACTCGTTAAAAGGTTCAAAAAGGGCATCTTCCGAGTAAAACATTATCTCTTTTTCAGACCTCAGGGACTAACATTATGAAAAAGGAAAACCCTAGAGTCTCCTTTAAGTTATTTTCAGACTCTCTAAACATGGAAAACCACCAAGTTTTTCTTCCCTTAACTCGCTAAACTAAGCATTGAAGGGCCCATTTGGGAATGAACTCTTACTTCTTCCAGTTTGTTAAACAATGGAAGGGGAGCTTACCGAAGGTGAGTTATATCGAGCATGTGTTATCCTCCTCGAGCTCGTTAAATTAAAAAGAGGTACTCATCTATTTGGATGGGGGAAAAATTGAAGGAAGTGGGTCAAGTTTCTTGAGAACTTTTGTAAACAACTCTTGCAGTCGCCCTTGAACATGAAATTTATTTTTAACCTTCACCCTAAACACTTGGATAATCTACTAAAACTTTGCACTGAAGCAATCCTATGAGTCTTTCCACTCATTTGAGTTATCCGAAGAATGACACAACACCCGTTGCATTATGTTTTGGTCCACTCTGCGTTTATGCTTCCAAGTCTCATGTCATGCCTTAGTGTTCAAGGGAAGTATCCACCTCGAGAGTCAACCATCTGCAAAATTACCAGTTTCCATACCTGTGTCAGTCTATAATTCATTCGCCATCTCATCACTTTCCTATGTCAGTTTTGTGTTGATGATGGGGGATACATCAAGGCCGTCCTTCAATGAGTCTTCTCCTATCGACTTCAACACATCATTCGAGAATTAGACTTAGAAACCAGTTAGTATCTTGGGATCTGCAAGCCTCAATAGAAGGCCTCCTCGCTTCCAAAAGTGGGTTTACATCATTGACCTCTGATTGGATGATTCCATGAATGTTCGACCTCATCTCACTTATTCACATTCAATGGATTGTACTAGAGTACCTTGGGATTCATTGACATCACTGGTGATTTCCCTCGCACTTGTTAAAGGTTCACCTCGACGACCGATAATCAAGTGGTTTCTACCATGTTTGACATCAAGACATCTATTCACATGGTTAGATTTGTACTACATTGGGATTGGGACGAAGACCTTGGGTTGAACATTTATTATGACATCTGCTTTTCTAGGCTACGAAGGAAATCATTTGAACTTTCTAATTCTTATGTTGTCACATAGATCCACATTGTATTGGTCTGTGGCTATGTCTTATCATCTCGTAGCTCCACTGTGTATTTTGCATGGATACGATCAATCTATGTCATAGAAGTATGGATCCACATTGTATCACTGGTGGCCATACCCTTAGTCAATATCATCATGTATCCGTAGTGTATTTATTGGTGGCCATACTTTGAGTCATTTATTACCCAAGCATAAGTATGCCTGCCTTGGGATTGGAACACATATTAATATTTTTTTGATGGTTGTCTGCAACTTCTACCAAGTTCTCTGACTCCATACTCTTGCTTCAAAGAATCTACAAATTGTTTCGGTCATCAGCTTTCATCTTCTGACTTTACACTTTGGGGGGAAATCTATTACACGTCAAAATTCCTCACTTCGATAATGTTGCATTCTTGCAAGTGTCACACTTTTTTTATAAGTGTCGTAAATGTCGCATTTTCATTCTGTGTGTGTCACATTGCGAATGACACCATGGGAACACTTGATACATTCTCTAGAACATGTTAGAAGAATAAGCCACATCATTTGATAGACAAAATAAAGTGTTTTTCTATGAGAATTAGTCATCTTGACAATTGTTTGGAATATCAACACTCCCCTGCTCATATGCAGGGAGTGCTAGCGCTCTCTACCTATCTAGTAGGGAGTGTTGTAGCGCTCTGTTTCCCATTGTAAAGGAGCGCCGATTGGTTGAGAAAATCATAGGAATAAATACCCCTTTTCTCTAAGGACAACTAGGGATGATTAAAGTTATTTTTCCTTGAATCTAACCCTTAGGATGCATCTAAGGGAGATGCCACAAATGATGGAATCATATCCTCAACTAATCGCAAATATAACCAAGGAGGTTGGGCCTCCCAAAGCCTATAAATGGAGGACAAGGAGGAAAATAATCAACAAAAGTATTGTCATTCTGATCGTGGATGTTTTGAGAAAAAGGTTGGACGAGGAGGATTTGGAGAGGATGTTGCAACACCATCAATGATTGTAAGTGTTTCTTTCAAGTTCTCATCAATATACTTGGCCTATTCACTTCTAGTTTGTGTATCTTACATATTCTTGTCTATTATAGATGATTTTTTTTAATCTAACATGGTAGAATAGGAGTTTTATTGTCTCTCTTTACAGTCTGTGGTTTTGTAGGTATCAACCCATGTGAAAGAGTTTGGATATCAAGCTCGAATTGTAGTAGCGAGGAAAAACACAAGAAATAGGTACGATTAAATTTTTCTCCTTCTCTCTTTTTTCTAGTTAAACAAATCTCAAAGCGATGTTACTATCCATTTGTATCTTTCTGTCTTGGTATTAGGGGTCTAGAATCCAAGGGGATATTCACCTGTCCGCAGGGGAATTTTCCTATAACAACCATCAATAGATGATAACCCTAACCAAGAAGAATCACTTAATTGTCAAAAGTTGAGA